>BQNB010071794.1:0-32646 GCA_026074375.1 Tanacetum coccineum
TTTTCTTTTGATTTCTAAGTTCTAGTTGATTTTATCAAAATCCTTTTATCTAGGTTTGTTCAATAACCATAGGATAGCTTATTTCTAAAAATTTAGTTTCTAGGAATTAGAAATAAGCTAATTAGCTTATTAGGTATAGCTTAAAAACAGTTTTAAGCCTGAATCTTCACTTTTTGATAGCAAATTTCTTTTTAATCTTGTTAACTTTTAGCTTATTCTTTTTTTAGAAATCCTTAATACACATCTTAATCTTCATATAGCAACTTTTGGTTTTCATTTTCATTAAGTAATGAGCTAGAAATAAGCCAAAGTTTGAAAAAGTTAGATTTTCATAGTTAAACCTTAGTTTCTGCGACACAGTATAAAAAGCTAAGTTTCTAGCTTATTTAATTGTTAAAAGTTCAAAGAGATTTTATTAAAGTTTTAGTGTTAAAGCTCAAGTTCAACTTTTTAGTTTTAAGTATTTGCTTATTTTTACTTTTTAAATAAGCCAAAAATAAGCTAAATCGTAGGGTTTAATTGGTACTTTTTAAATAGTTAGAGGTTATCTGTTTTCACTGTAGTGTAATTTTTTGTTATTTACCCCGCCTACCCTTTACTTTCATTTGTTTCACTTTCTACCCTGTCTTTTTAGTATAATAAAATAGTTTTAATATTTTCAAAATTAGTTTTAATAAAATTAGGTTTTAATTAGAAAAATTAGGGTTCAATTGGTTAATAAAAATTGGGCATTTTTGTACCTTTAGTTTTTTGCACATTTTTAGTAGTTAAAAATCATTTTTCTTAATTTTTCCAATTAAATTTGTATTTTCTAGAAATTAAAATAGATAAAAAGTAATTTCTTTTTCTTAAAGAATTCATAGAAAATAGAAAAATAGTTGGAAAAATCTAATTCTTTTTGTAATAATTTTCTTTTTCATTATAGTATTTTTGAAAAATAAAAATAGAATTTTAGTGTTAATTTTTAGAAAAAATTTATTTTTAGTTAATTCATTTTTCTTTAGAAATTTATAAAAAATTCAAAAATAGTTAAAAAATTCTAATTCTTTTTCCTAAAATTTTCTTTTTAAATTTGTGATTTTTAGGTATAAAATTTGTTGAAAGTAGTACCTTCGATTTTAAATTTCAGTTTTAGCTTGCGTTTTTAATTCACGTTTATTAATTTTTCGTATTAGTTAAACGTTTTTAATTCTTTAATTGTTCTTAGTTTAATTGTGCTATTATATTCGTAGTGTAATCCAAAATTCAAAAATCCTTTATTCATTCTTGACTTGAATCCGAATTATTCCCGAATCTCAATTCACGACTTCGTTGGGATACGACCCGAGAAGAAATACTTCCCGGTTAAAAATATACATATTGTGTTTTCTTTAGTGAGATTTTATCCTTTTATTTCTCTTGTTTGAGAAGTAAGTTGGAAAGAATTGTCACGGGATTAATACTATATATATATAAATTTGACTAGTGCTTACACTGCATACCAATCATATTTAAAAGAATTAAAGACAGATCATTTTTAAAGTACGGCTTTACAGAAAAATAAGATTTAAAAAACTTAAAGGTACTGAATGTAGAAGATTTCCAATAAACTATAAATATGGCTTTTGCTTCGCATGCAAGAATAAATACTAATGCGCATGATCCTTACAGGGGGAGCTATTCCTAGTGACATTGACATCTGATGACAAACTTTTACAGCATTGTTTTTATTTGTACTGATTATCACTCTTTCAAATGCTTAAAAACCAGCAACATACATAACAACTCTCAATCTTTCCCATCGTTTAACAAACTCTAATGTATTCAATATACCCCATGTGGCTCCAAGTAACTTGAAATAATGTAACATCTATCTTACGGAAGGAACACAATGTGTAGAAGAGGATCAACAATATGAAAAAGCTGATTCGAAAGTTAGTAAGATTCATACCTGCAAGCTTTCTACAACTTCACGATCATATAAAGTCGAGTCCCTAAAACTTTCAGGGGTAGACTTTAGATCACTTCAGTAAAATCTTTTGCCTAAACTCCTACAAGAACTAATGCACATTTATCTACTTATTAATGCATAAAATCAGCTTGTAAACCGATATCAAACTGATTTTATGCATCTAATACCTTTGCCTAAACTTTTGCAAAAACTAATGCGCGTTTAGGCAAAGGTATTAAATGCATCAAATCAGCTTCTAAACCGATATCAAGCTGATTTTATGCATTTATGCAAATTGCAATGAGGACATCAGCACTATATGTGATGTTGGGTCATCACAATCATTTCGATTCTTCGAATAATAAAAAATGCTTCCGAGCAATTATTTTTTTGCTTCTTTTTATAGATCCAAAGGAATGACATACATAAATAAGTAACCCAGTTGTGCAACATCGTAAAACATGATTTGGGATTTTTACCTAAAGAATACAGACTGTAAACTACAAGTCACCTAATGAATAAGAAACGAGTATTAGCCGGTTAGAAAGTCGAGGAAGTAGTGTCATGTTTTGATCCATAATATTTTCATCAAGTTTGTTTTTTGAACATCTTCATCCGGTTGACTTTATCTAATTTTGATCCTTGACACAACCTTTATATACATTATAGTAGAGAAAGTATAGCTCTAATTCTTGGGATTTCTAACACCTTATTATGCAAAAGGGTTTATAGAAACTAATGGGTTCGGCTATCGGCTTTTGTAAACATACTCATGTATTGTGATTATTTCAGTACTAAACTGCACGGCAGTCAAGACCTTAACTAAATGGCTTTTACTTATAATTCTAAGGAATTTGCGCCTTTCTTATGTCAATGAAAATGATTAACCTCATTAATAACTACTCCGTACTAATTAATCAGCAATGTGCCTTCTCGGAAAACTGATGCACATTTAGCCCATTTTTTATGCACAAACAATTTTATTTCAACCCATGACTTTCTAATTACCTAGACCTTTTTCTACAAGTGGTATATAATTAAAAAAGACTTGATATGAATAATTCAATAATGAACTTACCATCAATCCTACATGACAGAAAAGCCTGCGCATGGAATTCAGGCTTCTCAATCTCTCCTCATAGTTGCAAATTTGTGACCACATGTTGATAACTCCGATATGCACATATTTGCTTCTCGATGGTAAAAACTTGTATAGTTCACTTATTATTATTATTCATCTCGTTTGTAATGTACAAAAACATGTACATTTTAGCGGAAAACATGTTGATTTCTAGCACCTATCACTTTGCCTAACTCCCTATTACAACTAATGCTCGTTTAGCTCGTATTTAATGCACAAAACATGTAAGTTTGAGCCGGAAACATGTTGATTTCCTGCACTTATCACTTTTCCTAACTTCCCGTGAAAACTAAGCTCATTTAACCCATGTTTAATGCACAAAAACATGTAAATTTTAGCTGAAAACATTCTGATTTCCCGCACTTATCAATTTGCCTAACTTCTTATTAAAACTAATGCTTGTTTAGCTTGTATTTAATGCACAAAATCATGTAAGTTTGAGCCGAAAACATGTTGATTTCCTACACTTATCACTTTGCCTAACTTCCTGTGAAAAATAATGTTCGTTTAGCCCGTGTTTAATGCACAAAAACATGTAAATTTTAGCCAAAAACATGTTGATTTCCTACACTTATCAGTTGCTTAATTTCACATGAAAACTAATGCTTGTTTAGCCCGTGTTTAATGCATAAAACATGTAAGTTTGAGCCGAAAACAAGTTTATTTTTGGCGCCAATCAGTTTGCCTAGCTTCCTATTAAAACTAATTCTCCTTTAGCCCATTTTTATTACACAAAACAAGTCTTAAACGAGAACATACTTATTTTCTGCACTTATTACTTTGCCTAACTTCCTATTAAAACTAATGATTGTTTAGCTTGTATTTAATGCACAAAAACGTGTAAGTTTAAGCCGAAAACATGCTGATTTCCAACGCCTATCACTTTGCCTGAATTTCTATAACAACTAATGCTCATTTAGTCCATTTTTGATGCACAAAAACGTGTAAGTTTTTATCTAAGAACAAGCTGATTTCCAACGCCTATCACTTTGCATGAATTTCTATAACAACTAATGCTCATTTAGTCCATTTTTGATGCACAAAAACGTGTAAGTTTTTATCCAAGAACAAGCTGATTTCCAACGCCTATCGCTTTTCGTAACTTCCTTTGAAAACTAGTGCTCGTCTAGCCCTTTTTTAATGCACATATACTTGTAAGTTTTAGCCGAGAACATGTTGATTTCCTATACTTATCACTTTGACTAACTTCCTATGAAAATTAATGCGCTTTTAGCTCGTTTTTAATGCACGAAAACATGTAAGTTTTCGCCGAGAACACGTTGATTTCTTGCACTTATCACTTTGCCTAACTTCTTGTGAAAACTAATGCAGGTTTAGCCCATTTTTAATGTACAAAAACGTGTAATTCTTAGCCGAAAACACGATAATTTCCTGCACTTATCACTTTGACTAACTTCCTGTGAAAACTAATGCACGCTTAGCTCGTTTTTGAGGCACAAAACAATGTAACCTAAAACAAATAACGATTACACAAACATATCACATTCCGACCAACATTATAAGAAGCTTATGCACATTTAGCCATTAATTAATGCACACAACATGTTCAATCAAATTTGTTACACATTTTTCTAGCAAAATTGTTACTAACAAAGCAATTCTACATTTAATAACATCATTACCTTTAGAATTTGGAGTTTTGAAGGTCGGTCGTGGTTCATTTTCATCCTCCTATTAGCTCGTTGTTCTTTATAATCTGATAGACACATATCGTTATTGATACTTTCATTCGACTTCTTCCTGTTGGTGCTAATTTTCACAAACAATATGAATAAAAATTGTGCACCTATATGATAATAAACAATTAGGTCTAGTTAACTTACCATTGCCTTTTAGCACCAATTTATCAGTAAAGTAAACGATTAAAGCTTCGAGTAGCGTTCGATCATTGTTTGAAAATTTGATTTTCAAAGATTTGATGCTTTTTTAAGGATCAATGGCTAGATGAGAGGTTTTGAGTTGTTGATTAGAGAGAGAAAGTATCTTTGGCAGAGGAATTCTGTTACAAATGTTGAAGAATGGGGTTTGATAAGAATTTACATGGTTTTTGTATGATTTAGGGTTATGAGATCTATTAAGAGTTAAGAGAGAGAGAGAGTGTGTGTATTGGTTTGTTGAGAGAGAGAGAGAGAGTGTGTGTGTGTGTGTATCGGAGAATGATGGTTATCCAGAGGTTGTTAAGAAACTTTCTATTTTTATGAAAATACTATTTTGCCTTTTCAGACCTAATTAAGATGATATTTGATCTACACCATTGATTTTAAATCAAGGGTCAAAAATCCTTCTTATTTTTTTTATGAAAAAAAATCTTTTTATTTTAACCTCCCTCTTCCTCCGTATAACCTTATTTACGCATAAAAAATATCATATATCTTTAAAAACATTTCATTTTTCTATGTTTACATTCTAATAATTAGAAGTTGAGTTATTAAGTTATATAACCAGGTTTATATAACAAAATAACTACATAAATAATAATAATAATCTTTAAACTAACCATTGAATTGAACCTTTTTCATTTGAAGGTTAAAGGTTTTATTTTATGTTTGACTTTTTTTTCAATGGTGATATATAGAAAAAGAGAAAGAAAAAAAGGAAGTGTCAACATTTCAAAAAAGTCATCTTACGTGCATGGTGTTGTTGTTCATCTTTTGATTAATGATTTTGTATTTTAATGAAGTAGAACAAAAGATAGAAGAGGAAGGATGTGTAGGAGTAGGACGGAGGTTCATTTCGATCGAGGCTCAAACGTGTATTATTATTTAGAGGTTAATAACCCCCTCGTATGAACCCACCATCGTATGGTGTATTGGTGTTTATGTTGACAATTGGTTATTGGATGATTTGGTGTAAAGAAAAGGGAGAATAAGTATAGTAGGAGGTTCACAACTCACGCACAACAACAACAACAACAAGAAGTTCACAAGCAGTCGGTCTATCGACTGACTTCTACATTTTCTTCTGGTGAGAGGGCGGTTTTATAAGATGGAAGCTTCAGTGGAGGGTGTGAGTGACCTCTCTATTACACATGGAGTTGAACATTCTACGAGTTGGTTGCTAGTTTTGTTTGATAGCTTATAAACTATAGAATTTTTCAGTGAACTTGCAACATATTTATCTTTTACAAAAGAGTTGATTGCCTAGGTGAGAAAGGTGCCTATTTAATATATGTAGATGGGTTAGATATCTTTATATTAAGATTGGGGGCTTTGCAGTTCTCCTCAAAGAGCTTCGCAACGATTCCAAATTAATGTCCAAATGGAGTAGCGATGATGATATATCCGTGACTCAAAGTGAGGCACGTGGAACACGAATATGGAACTATCCCACATCGCCCAAAGTGTGAAGTGGGATTGGGTTTATAATGAAACCTTGGTAGTTGCTTGTAAATTCCTTTGTGGGGTTTATGCTCCCACGTCTACGCGCGGGGGGGGGGGGGGGTGCAAAAAATGGATTTATGGGCCAAGTTTGGGTTCGGGTTCCACTGAACTCATGGCGAAGCCCGCGTCGACCGTGCGGATCACGAATGCACTTCCGGGGGTCACCTACGCGCCTATCTTTTTACTGCCAATTTTAATAAGGTTCCAGAATATTCCAAAGTAGTTATTTGATAAATTCAAAATGGTTGAATGGATCAACTCGGCTGATTTATAGCACCCATATTGGCTGATTCTAAGCTAGGGTTTAACTATAAAATATAGCGCCTCTCATTCAGGTTTTTGATAACAAAAACCGAACTCCTAAATTAACCAATCGCAGCAGCTTGTGAGAGATCTTTCCAGCAGTTACCGTCGATCATAATACTCTAGTCAATTCCCGTAATCTTTCAGGTCAGCTTGTCTAGTCCGCCTGTACAACAGCTTTCGGACCTTGTACCTTGGGAAACAGACGGCGAATCTGTTTTAAAGGGGAATCTTGTTAAACACGAGCCTCGTTCTTTACTTGCTTATTATCTGTTCATAGGTATCTTCGATTTATTTGCTTGTTAATGTTATTAGATTTACGCTAATAAAAGTAGGCAGGTTTCCCAACAGTCTTAAAACAGATTCTGTTTACACAGAATTAAAACGTTTTTAATTTTGATATAATATTATTAACAAGTATTCTTATAAACTATTTCTGTCGAAACCTAGATAGAGTTTTGGTAGAAATCAGTTTTGCAAAACAGATTTAATTGCAGTTTTATAGATCGTTACTAATTTTCGAATCAGTTTGCGTATTTAAATCAAGCTTTGATTTAATATACACTGGTCTATTCATTGAAACCAAGACTGAGTTTCTTTGAAGCAGATCCGGTACAAGCGGATACCGAGTGATTACAGTTGTTTAACTGGTTGTGTTAATCTTCAGGATGACAACACTCAAACTCCCTCCTCACTGCGACTATTACTGAAGGATCCCCACCGAGTGCGCCCGGTTACCAAGCACAGTGGCTAATCATGCAGAAAAGAACCAGAAAAGTTCAATTGTCAGAAACGTTTAAAAGGTGGCAACATAAATGTTCTTCTATCACACCTACCTTGGGTCTTGCACCCTGATTCTTGAAAGAAACTAGTGCCTCAGGTCGAAACCTCCCTGCCGAAGGTCAATCCCTCTAATGCCAGGCTGGTGCAAGCCTGTGAAGCATGGACACATTCAGACTTCTTGTGTCACAATATGTTCTGAATGGTTTTGATAGATCCTTTTTGTATAAATTGTGTACTGACAAGACGCACGACTGCCCAAAGAATTATGGAGTCATTGGAACGCAAGTACAAGACAGAAGATGCTGGTACAAAGAAATTCGTGGTAGCTCGGTTTTTGGATTACAAGATGGTTGATTCAAAGAGCGTGGTCAGTCAGGTTCAAGACCTGCAGGTTCTGCTACACACGATCATTCATGCATATGGAATGACCTTGAGTGAAACTGTTCAATTGTGGGCTGTATATATTGGAAAAGTTTACCTCAAGTCTGGGTAGAAAATTTAAAAACTACTTGAAGCATAAGCGGGAAAAAAAAAAAAGGGAAAAAAAAGGGGAAAATGATGTGTTTGAAGACTTGGTTGTTTCGTCTTCGTATTGAAGAGTTGACAACAAGCTGGTTTCAAGAAAGACACTTATAGCACCCTGAGTCTGCCAAGGCTAATATGGTTTGAGCATGGCAAGGTCATCTTCAAGGTTTAATTCCAAGGGAATAAGAAGAGACGAAAGAGGAAGAATGACAAATGGGCAAAAAGGGAAGTTCCTGGAGTACCATTGCTCCTAAAGCTTGATTAGTGAAGCAGAAGTTCCCAGGTGACTGCTACAACATGTGACCAACCAGGTCACACGTGCTAGCTAATTGCAAGATTGCCGAAGCGGGCGAATCCAACGTCAGCAAAATATGGTGAATGAGATGTGGATATGATCAGCAATGGTGTCTGACGTCGTTGCTATGATCTCCTGAGGTTTAAACCAGTAGGTATTCTAACAACAGTGGTTGGTGGGGATTGATACTGGGGCAAACTCGTCAATGTGTGTGCTTATAATAGTATGTTCACTCTTTCAGAGGCGTTGACATGGGACAAAAGTTGTAAAGTATGGGCAACTCTCTGCAACTGCTGATATCTAAGGGTGAAGGAGATGTTTATTTTGAAGATGACATCTAAAAAAGAGCTCAATTTGACTAATGTCTTGTATGTTCTAGAGATTCGTAAGAATCTTATGTCCGGTTGGCTGTTAAAGAAGTTGGTTTCGTTAGTCCTTTGAGTCTATTAAGTTTGTTTTGTCAAAGAATCAAATGTATTTGGTAAGGGTTTATGCAGTGGATGCTATGTATAAACTCAATAGTAAATGGTGGTCAGGAATGATATCAATAAAATTGAACTCTTCTGCTTACTTGATTTAGAGTCTTCTAATGTGTGGCATGGTCCCGTCTTGGACATGGAAATTTTAATTCGATGCGTCCGTTTAAATTAAAATTATAGCATACCTAACTTTCATATTGATTCTAAAGAACAAATGTGAACTTGTTGTTGAACCAAACTTAACACAAGAACTTTCTTTCAATCGGTTAAGCGAACAACCGAACCAATTGATTTGAATAGCAATAACACAGACAAATGTGATCTGAATCACTACCCCGAAGGGTGGCAATTAGTACTATTATCACTTTTATTGATGATTGTACCAGTATTGCTATGTTAACCTTGTTGAAAATTAAAATAAGCTAAGACAAGTTTGTTCTATACAAAACCGAAGTTGAGAATCAACTTGGTAGGAAAATCAAGGTTGTACGAAGTGATAGAGGGGGTGAATACGTGTCTCCATTCGCCGAGCTTTGTGCGAAACATGGAATCAGACATGAGTTCACTGCTCCCAAATTCACCTCAGCAAAACGGTATTGCCAGAAAGGAAAGAACCGTACCTTGAAAGAAATGGTTAATGCCATGATTGATCCAGTTCTGCAAGAGAGCCAGGACAAAGGGGGGGAAGCCATTCTGAACGGCTACTTATCTTTTAATAAGAATACCTCGAAAGAAACGGAAGAGACCCCTATGAATAATGGATGGGAAAGAAAACCTCTATCAATACTTACGAGTGTGGTGTAGTTTAGCCAAGGTAAGCTGTGTCCAACCCCCCCAAGGCCCAAAAAATTGACCTTAAATCTAGATTGTATATTCATTGGATAGCTCAGAAAAGCAACTGCTTATCGTTTCATTGTACTGCAATCGAAAATTCCAGATATCCAAAGAATACATAATGGAAATCCAGGAATGCTCTCTTTGAAAATATAATTTCCTTGTTTATCAAAGGGAACTGGTAGCTCATCTAGATTTAGAATGACAAAGTTGTCCACCAAGATAAGAGGAAACATAAGAAATGATAATGTATCCTCCAAGATGAGAGACAAGATCAAACCTATGAAGAAAGAAGTAGAACCAAGAAGGAAGCAAAAGGCAAGAAACGATAAATCGTTTGGACGATTTTTGTTTTCTTTTATGTTAGAAAATGAACCCACATCTTACCAGAAGCGGTAACTTCCTCAATGCAACTATGTGAGAGAATCCATCAAAAGTGAAATAGAACTCTTTTTACCAAAACCATACGTGGTAGCTCGTAGGATTAACCTCTCTGGTTGTAAACCACTAGGCTATAAATGGATCTTCAAGAAGAAAATGAAAGCTGATAGGTTTGACCTTTGACAAATATAAAGCAAGAGTGGTAATCCGAAGGGTTTAGACAGACGTTAAGGTCTAGACTACTTTGATACTTATTCGCCGGTTACGCGAATAACCTCGATTAGAATGATAATTGCTATTGCCGCTTTAAGAAATTTGGAAATTCACCAAATGGATGTGAAAACGGCTTTTCTAAATGGAGATTTAGAAGAAGAAATATATATGAACCAACCTGAGGGTTTCATAGCTCCTGGACAAGAGGGCAAGGTTTGTAGACTTGTTAAGTCATTGTATGGCTTAAAGCAAGCTCCCAAACAGTGGCATCAAAAGTTTTTTGACCACCCCATGTTAGAGAGTGGATTCAAAATTAATGAATGCGAACAAGGTGTGTTTACCGTGAAGGACACAAGTGCTGGTATGTAATTTTGTGTTGAATGTCGATGATAATGACTTATCGTGGGCAAAACAACGACAAGATAATTAGATCACTAAAGACATGTTGAATCAAAAGGATTTTGACATGAAGGATATGGTTTGGCTGAAAAAGGGGTGTTTGGATCCTTGGAATAAAGATCATACGAACTCAGAATGGACTTGTGTTAAGTCAAGCACATTTACTGGGAACAAAATTCTTAATACTCCATAAGCGGGGGATTCCCGCCAAGCTAGAACTACTCCATTGACACCATTTGCATCTATCTAAAAAAAAAAGGCATTATGTGTTTGCCCAATTAGAGTATTCAAGGGATTTTGGCATGTTAATGTACTTGATGACAGGTACCCCGACCTGACTTAGCAAAAAATATGCATTTATAGGCTAAGGTAGGTATACGAGTAAGTCCAAGTAAATGCATACATTGGAAAAGCTATAACGAGGGTACTTCATTATTTGTGATACAGTCGTGATTATGGACTGCATTATACAGGAGGACATCACTGCTGTTAATCGAGGGATACAGGATGCAAATTGGATTCTGACATAAAGGATTCTATGATCGACTATGGATATGTGTTTACACTAGAGAGTGCCAGCTATATCTTGGAAGTCTTCCAAGCAAACTGTTAAAAGCTAAGTCCACGATGGAATAGAATTTATCGCGCTAGATAAATAGCGGAGAAAGAGGCTGAATGGCTAACGTCAATTCGTAGAGGAAATACCAAGGTGGCCCAAAACCCGGTAACGGCCCGATTATTATACATTGTGACAGTAAAATCACCATGTGAAAGAGCTAAAAGTACAATGTATACAAAGGAAAGTCCAGACATATCCACGTCGACATACCCTCGATACGACACTACTCTCACGGAGTTACTCAATTGACTATGTGGGCGTCAAAGGCTAACAACGCGGATACCCGTTTACAAAAGGCCTTAAGCATAGAGTTAGTTAGTAAGTTCGTCTAAAGGGGAGCTGGACTAAAGCCCTTGAAGGAATGAGTTCTATGAGGAAAACCTAACCTAGATTGACTGATATCCAAGATCTAGGTTCAACATGGACAAAAAACGCTAATCATAAAAATTGTGGAGGGAAGTTCACGTCAATGTGGGGGAGTTACTTTATCTTGTAACCTCCTAACCCATTCCTATAACCAAGTGACTGTTAAGAGTCAAACATATGGCTTTTAATGGTTTTCGGAGTGGAAATCATAAAGCATAAAGATTCAAGATGAAATCTGAAAGTATATGTTTCTAATGATTCAAGATGAAATCACCTATGTGAGAGAGAAGTGGGGTCGCTTCGAAGGGAATTATGGGGGCGCAATTCCTAAGAGCTCTTGCAGAACCAGGCTAGTGCTCATGACCATGACGGGCACGACTATGAGGACTTGACAAGGTCAGGGAGAGTCCTGTGTGAGTGTGTATTGTCGTCTACATAAACGGGTGTTGAGTTCAAGGACATCGCATCTACTCAGACCTAAGAGACTAAGTGCATCTCACAAGGGAAGGTATGCAGGACTTAACCGTAGAAATTTTGCCAAAATTTTCGGGTGTTTTTGACCGATCTCCATTCATGTGGGGGATTGTTGGAAAAATATGGTTTTGATAGAAGTGATGAATTGGGCAAACTTTGGACACTATTTATATATGAGAGTTAGATATTCTTTTATATTAGAAATGGGGCTTAGCGTTTCTCGCTCGCAAGAGAAGCTTCGCAAATAGCCAAATATGTCCAAAAAGGAGTAGAGATATGAGATATTTCGTGGACTCAAAGTGAGGCACGTGAGAACAATCCGAATCAGGAACTATCCCAACATGCGCGCCCAAAGTATAAGTGGGAATTGGGTTTATAATGAAACCCTTGTAGTTGCTTGTAAATTCTTGTGGGGTTTATGCTCCCACGTCTACGCGCGGGGGGGGGGGGGGGTGCAAAAAATGGATTTCTGGGCCAAGTTGGGTTCGGTTCCACTGAACTCATGCGAGCCCGCGCGACCTGCGGACACGAATGCAGCTCCGGTGGTTCACCTACGCGCCTATCTTTTTACTGCCAATTTTAATAAGGTTCCAGAATATTCCAAAGTAGTTATTTGATAAATTCAAAATGGTTGAATGGATCAACTCGGCTGATTTATAGCACCCATATTGGCTGATTCTAAGCTAGGGTTTAACTATAAAATATAGCGCCTCTCATTCAGGTTTTTGATAACAAAAAACGAACTCCTAAATTAACCAATCGCAGCAGCTTGTGAGAGATCTTTCCAGCAGTTACCGTCGATCATAATACTCGATCCTTTCCGTAATCTTTCAGGTCAGTTTGTCTAGTCCGGCTGTACAACAGCTTTGGACGTTGTACCCTGGGAAACAGACGGCGAATCTGTTTTAAGGGAATCGTGTTAAACACGAGCCTCGTTCTTTTACTGCTTTATTTATCTGTTCATTCCTTCGATTTATTTGCTTGTTAATGTTATTAGATTTACGCTAATAAAGTAGGCAGGTTTCCCAACACTTGCAACATATTATCTTTTACAAAAGAGGTTGATTGCCTAGTGAGAAAGGTGCAACTTTAATTCTGAAAATTAAACATACAACAAATAAGATTTATTCCAAAATAACATGTAGATTTGGAAAGAAAAGTTGACTCACCTAAATAAAATAAGCTCCAATAATCATACAACTTTAGGTTATCCAGAATAAATATTAATCATAACATGTAGGGATTTGGGTGGTTTGTTTATGCTTATAATGGTAAAATGCGCTTATTTGATTTCGGCTTATATTTCATAAGCTTCAAATTTCCGGCTTATTTTGAGACTTATGGGCTTATAGAAGCTTCTTATATCATAACAAGCTTACCTGTAAGTTTCAAAATAAGCTAGAGAACCAGAGCTTGTAAAATATACGTTGAAATCAAATAAGCTCGTAAGCCCATACACATATAAGCTTAAACAAACATCCCGTAACTTTAGTTGAACATATTATACATGTGACATTTACAAATTATAAATCCAATTTGTAGTTCACAACTCTAGCTTCAATTTGCAGCTTGCAACAATCAACGAATTTTGCCAAACACACTAACTTTTGATTCACCGACACTAAGCACCGCTTTACACTTATTTCAAATCATACCCAACGTAGACACAACGTACTTTGGTTAAAACTTGAATAAGTGTAACGTCGATGTTGAAGCATAATTTGGTCGGACCGGTCCTGACGACTCTCCTGGTGCCGTTCGTCGTCTTTCCGAGCCTTGAATAGTGCTGCCAACAAAGAAGAACCGGTTAGAAAGGGACCTGAGGCCGGAGCCCGGGATTCACCCTCCGATGGTCAAGTCAGAATAGTATAAGCATGTAAAGAGGTGGTAGAGATGATCCTACCCTTGTATATATAGTGTATGGATTAGGGTTACGTAGGATGTGGGCCACCCTCTTATCGGGTTCGGCCCATTCCGGACTATACGCCAACATGTCCCTCAGTCTAGTATGATATGGTTCTTGATCATGTTATGCTAGACTTATGTTATACGTCCTCAGCAAGTAAGCCCATAATAGTATAAGTGGGCCGGGTCGGTCCACACTATACGTCATCATGTCCCCCCAGTCTAGTAAGCTCGGCTGTAGCCGCGGTTACTAGATTAAAAGGACTACTCTTACCGTCGCGAAGACGTTCACACTTTCCAACCATACGCCGCCATATCTATCTTCAAACTGTGTCAATCATGCCTTATCTTAGGCAGCACCCGCGTACATGTGTCGGGTGATTGTGCTCGAACGCTTGGTTTCCCGTGGCTAGACGGTAAAGACCCCGTAAGAAGAATACGTTTTCTTTAGTCGGGGTAACACTAGCATTGGCAAGATACCATTCTCGTTGGTTTTTTACGAGAGGATGATGAGAATGATTTATAATGATGAAGGCTGACTCCGTATAATAAAGGCTGGCGGAAGACGTACTTCCGTGGCCGAGTAATGCGAATATGGCATTCGACTTACGGCCGACGGAAGACGTACTTCCGTGGCCGGGTAATGCGAATATGGCATTCGACTTACGGCCGACGGAAGACGTACTTCCATGGCCGGGTAATGCGAATATAACATTCGACTTACGGCCGATAGAAGACATACTTCCGTGGCCGGGTAATGCAAATATGACATTCGACTTACGGCCGACGGAAGACGTAGGGTAATGCGAATGTGGCATTCGACTTAGTACCGAACTTGCAATGCCTCTTACGTACTTGGTGCGAATATGACATTCGTCTTAGTATTGGGCTTGCAACGCCTCTTACATACTTTCTATATCCGGAGATACTTACGTGACATGCACGAAGATAATTATAATGGTATCGTTATACCCCTATAGCCCCCAAAGTTTAATGGTGCGATGTTCTATTAGTAGTATTAAACTTGCAGACAAGGTGTCAAAAAAACATGAATATTTTAGCACCTACCCCAACAGGCCGTGACCCGCATAACACGGAGCTTACTAGAAATGTGGCTGGTTCATATACCCTAATGTGCTATGCACGAAACTTGTAGCCTACTAGGAAATAGCACTAGACTATGTGCGATATGAAATGAAACACAAGGTGTTTGTTTATTTATTATGTCTCGACTCCGGGAATCTAATTCCGTACATCAACAGGAATGTAGCGGATATGAATTAAAAGTAATATGATTTAACTAATAATAGGCATAATAACGTGTACAACAAATGTTTACACGTTTATGTAAGTAAGCCGTGCACGCCTCCGCAAGCGCTAGTTACATATAGGACTACGTAAGCCATAAAAACGACCGAGGCACGGTCATGTGTCATAATGATGACAGCTAAAAAACTTCCCACGGATGTATGTATAAAGAATAAAAAGTACTCGATTTAGTTTATTCGTAGATCTTCATGAGTTGACCGGTGATCAAAATAGTTAGCCGCGGGTTGCCCCCTTCACGCCTCCGCAACATATATAATATGTCATTAAATCTATAAAAATTAAAGATCATGTCCCTAGACAGCTTTACATAGCAAGGAAAGTGAACTTTTATTACCTTGCAATGCTACAATTCTAGACCTCAAGACTCATCATCTAGCATCCCTTAGTCACTCCCTATCAGCCATTGAACTCTTCTCTCTATCACAACCCTTGGCCACCAAGAAATCCTTGTCACCTTTTTGTCACTTATGGTTAGCCGTGACCCTCCAAGACCCCCACACCCTTCCACCTTGCTAAGCTACACCTACATAGCCCTCAATACTCAGCCTAGGCCATCCTTAGTTATCTATCTATAGCTCCTAACCCTTAACCACCAAGAAAACTTAGCCAACAAGGGGCTTGAACCCTATAAATAGCCGAACACCCTAAACCATTCAAACACACCTCAAATTTCATCATACACCTCAATGGAGTTCTAACTCAGACCAATAAGGATCAAGTGAAGTCCCTAAGCTCAGAATAGAAGCCAATAATCAAGAAAAAGGAGCCCTTGAAGTCGTTACTAGGCGTACGAATCCAAAAACCCCATTTTGACCCATTTCTAGCTCAAGTAAGCTTAATTCTTGTTCAATAAGCTTATAATATGTATTAAAATGTTCATAATACTCTTAGGATCATATATGAACTCTTGTTTGAAGCTTTGAATCCTCAAACCCATATGTTTTTATTAAAACCCTAAAAATGACCCGTTTTGATTTTCTACCTAACGAATCCTTTTTCTAAACTTTTGTTATGTTAGAACATCTTATTTTAGCTTATTCTAATAAGCTATAACCTGAAAATATCATTTGGAATCTTAAAATAAGCTTGCATGGCTTTTTGGACTTGTTTTGCAAATATTTCCATGCATAGGGGTATATATCGTAACTTTCTAAAATTTATAACTAAAGGGGCTGAAAATGTCATTATTCTAAAGTTATAACTATAAGGACCTATTTTGCCAAGTTTCAAAGTTAAAGGTTTAAATTATATATACTTTATATATAAAGGACTAAAGTTGTAAAAGTTTATAAACCAAGGGTATATATTGCCAATTTTGCAAACTTAAAAATATAAAATATAATATTTTTATATAAATTATAAAAATATATATTAATATTATAAAACTCGATTTTATTAAAACCCAACACATTTATCGTTATTAATCATCGATCGACGCATTATAAAACAATTACGTTATATATTTAACGTAATTTATCATCGACTAACTTTTAAAGAAACTTAAAATCTTATCGTATCACGTTACTAGGGAGCTTCATATAAGGGAATTCATTTGGGTATACGTTTTGATGAGTTTGTTGGGTTTACGATTTAAATTGCCCTGGCTCCTCAAACGTTTACTACATGACTTCTGAATTATGATGGCCCGAACAGTGATACAATATTTCCATAAATCGATGAATCAAAGATATACGTTAAACATCATGAAGTTTTGAAACGTAAACCATCACACTAAGACTTGACATATCACCCCAGGTTGCGTGACGAAGCCGTTACTTTCACTTGATATACTTTTGTCATCAATCAGATTTCCCTATACTGTTAAGGTGAGTTCATAGCCTCACTTTTAAATCTTCTATTTCATAAACCCGTGAGGGGGATACATGCTATAAACCATGAATGCAAGTGTTTTCTAAATGTATGCTATCCTGATATATTATTGCATCTGTTGTCTAAGTCCCTTTTATGCCAAAAGACCCCCACCATCATGGACCATTAATCACTTGCGAGTGAACGTGAATATTGTAAATAGGCCTATTGGGATTGACGAATTCCGTTTGTGTTAGCCGGATAGGTAACCAAACGCACTATATTTGAAACTCATAGGTATATGGAAATTACCTACACGGGGGCCATTATCTTTATATATATCATTATTGATATATACACTAGTCAGTTTGATTGCCATGAGCTTAGACGCAATAATACTGTTTTTCATAATAATTGTATTCATT
Source organism: Tanacetum coccineum (assembly GCA_026074375.1). Classification (NCBI taxonomy): domain Eukaryota; kingdom Viridiplantae; phylum Streptophyta; class Magnoliopsida; order Asterales; family Asteraceae; genus Tanacetum; species Tanacetum coccineum. Next base: position 17,612 of record BQNB010071794.1, read on the forward strand.
GCAATTTTTACACTTATGGGTGTATAACAACGTAACCCACTCTTATGATGACTTGTATTCACACTATTTTTTATAAACCTATGAATTTCACTCAACCATTGTGTTGACCTTTTTAGCATGTTTATCTCAGGTAACTGAACATCTTATGGCACGGAGTGGCACGGACTTGAAGATGGCTAAACTGTTATCATTCAAACTTTATGTTTTCATGTAGATTTTGGGACCTCTGTTTGTAAAAACTCTGATGAAATAATGAATGATAACTTATCTTTTAAAAACGTCTCTTTCGAGTCGTTTTCTATGATTATGACTGTTGTACTATGAAATAATACCCCAGATTAGCTTTCGCTGCTATATGTCAAAAATGGGGGTGTTATAGATTGGTATCAAGAGCCACGGTTATAGAGAACAAGGTTAAAACCTTAACTATAACTACTTTTCTTTTTCCATCCAAGAAAGTCCTCCGTGCCACTACATCTCCTGAATAGTATGTAAAGATACATAACTATTATACTATTATATAAATAACTTATGTTATTTACTACTGGGTTGTTAACAGAGTGATGTCTTTGCATTTTTGCTAATTAAAAATAATTAAACTACTTTTCTTCGTATAAGTAGTTAAGTTGACCCGACACGGAATAGAATCGAACTAGAAGAAAAGAAGAGAACGATTTATAATGTTTTCCATCATTCCCTAAACCTTACGAAGATAATTTAACGACTCAAGCGCTTGAGGGGTAAAAAAGAATGTTCAGCGTTGTTTGTCTTTAGACGCAACCTTTGATGAAGATGTTGTCCTTTTGGACATTGTCCCGAAGAAAGGTGACGTATCTCTTCGGTGTGTTTCGTACGCGAAAATAATAATAACAATAATAATAATAATAATAATAATAATAATAATAATAATAATAATAATAATAATAAAGAAAACAAACGAAGATAGAGACGACGAGTTTGACAATGTCAAGGCGAATGGTTGTAAGCGTATGATAAACTGTACTCAAAAAGTTATGTAGCTCTTCCTGAGCATTGCGAATGTTCATAGAACAATCACACGACGAGGTATACGGTTGTCTTAAAGGTGGTAGCGGAAATAGTGGAGGAAAGAGATTAGCCATCTCTATGGTTGAAGAGGCGTGGTTGAGTAAGAAGGAAGAGGTATGATCGAAAGACAAAGAGTGTTTTCGTCGAAGAGAGATAATGTTTTCGTCAAAAAAAATGTTTTTTGTCGAAGAGAAAGAATGTTTCGTCGAAGAGTAAAGGAGTTGTCGTCGAAAAGAAAAAGAGAGCATTTTAACTTAAGTAGTTACAAGGCTTGAATATGGATTTTCAGATATGACCTTTAACGTTTGCGATCGCAAGTTAAAAATACTTGAATATTTCGGATGAAATATTTAAGTTGTCAAACCCACTAGGAGGTGGATTAGATTTGTATCTAACCTTCCCATGACGAAAGAGTGGATCATTTAGAAGAAGGCGAGATGACGATTAAGGGAATGTGTGTGTGAAGACTCTAGGAGATATAAGACCATTTTATGACTCTCTTAACTTTTTAGATTTGTGACACGGACAAAAAAAAAATCTAGTGTGAGAAAGTATATATACCTAAATGCATAAGACAAATAGATACATGCATGCAAGTTTATCTAAGCATGCATCAACACAATAATCAACGAGATTAATGTGCAAGACTATATGACATTTAAATGTTAATTGTCATACATTAAGCTAACATAGTGTATGTGCACAATTAACACGTAAGTCATGTAAAATTACGCATACAACACGTGATAATTTTAAATGCAATCATCATGTAAAACATGTTAGCATTTAGCACTTTGGAGCATGTGTTATTTAGATCAAACTAAGAGATATTTGATCTAAATTGCTAAAAAAAGGCAAACGCTTTTACAACAAACATGCATTCAATAGCTAAGCAAATAAACGTTCAACATTAAGATAAATATGAAAGCATATAATTGCATTACGTGGGAGCATGTTATCATCTTGAACCTTCAAAGCACATGTGTGAAATGCAAGTAGTCTAGATTGACTAAGGAGAAACCTACTTTCTACTTGCTAAGTATGCACTCCTAATGAAATACAAAGTCTATCGATGTAGACTATCATTAGGCATATTTAGGAAGAGCCATTTAATCAAATTAAAGAATGAATATGAGACTATCACTAGTGGTACTCAATTCAGGCTAAACACGACTATTTTTACGGGTTATACCATGAACACAACTTCACACTTAGAAGCAATTCAACTGTTAGGTCAAATTGAATTTCTAGTGCAATAGATTCTCACGTAGTCATTCTCATGTTAGACAAAATAGAATTCTTATATTTGCCTAATAAAGTGTAGCAAAGATAAATTTTGTATTATCTTATCATAGAGGGCCTAACATGACTCAACTAACATTCTTTAATTTTGGTTCGCATTATTCTAATTAAAATGTGTGGAATTCTAAGGTTAAATGATAGAGCAAACAAGTTGTTGTAGGTTTAAGAGAGAATGAGTCATCTAGAACATAGGAGTATGCTTAAGAGTGACAATGTGTAATGCTCTATAATGAGAGTGTTCAAAGAATACACCTTTGCATGTCTTTTATGAAAGAAATCCAATTAAGGCTATTTACCTCAATAGATCTTGTGAATGTTTCTTTGTATAGATAATGATGATTTACTAAAGGTTAGTTACATGTATGTTAGAATTAATAAGCAAGAGATTCACAAGAGGAAGATGTTTTAAATCTAATGACATAGGGCAAATTTACTTAAACCAAAGATGAATCTAAGATGAAGGATACATCAATCCGTGGAGGTGCCAAATTTGGGCAAGGATCATTTTCCCACTATTTGAGAGATGGTGTTGAAATTAGGTTATTAAGAAAAGCTTATATAATTTATAAGGGTTCTTGGTTTGAGATTTTGGTAATGACATCCAAGACTTGCTTATCAAGTTGGTGTACTTATGAGTTTCTAGATGAAAATTCATAAGTCGTCAATCTTACTTAGAGTGTGTTAAGTTTAACATGTATAATTTGACCATAGCTAATAACACAACATTTGAACACTTTAGACTCAATGAAACATCTTCATTGCAATTGTGAATTGCAATTCGATGAATAATTATGTTGTCTTGCAATTGACTTTATGATTTCATGTAATATCCGAGGATGATTAAACATGTAGACGCGAAAAGATATCTATGGTCATTTGATTGATATTCCCATGATCTAGATAAATCCTAGTCTCGATTTCATGTTCATATGCTAATTTTGTAATTAGATTGAATGATGAGATTGATTATCGTTTGAATAATAATCATCTTCATATTCGAAATCTTCTTACGATCACTTATTGAAAGAAAGCACGATAATGGTTTGTGGAATATGTTCAATTTTTCCTAATACTAACCTTAGATGGTTAATGGGTTCTCATTTAGTGAAGAAGAAATATTATGCTTATTTGGTAAAGTAAGAGAGAGTTTTGATGAGAAGATAGTTTGAGTTTTGAGTTGTGCTTTTGAATTGTTTGAGCAAAGTTACATATGTTGTGCATTTGCTCATGTTTGGCTTTTCGGAAACAACGACTTTACCAATTGCATTGCAAGGTAAATTACTTGAGTATTTCGGATGAAACATTCAAGTCGTCAATCCTACTTCATTGTGTATTTTATGCATATATTTGCCAAATATTTGGAACACAACTATTGGACAAGTAGACTCAATATGACATCATCTACACAAGTGTGAGTTATGATCCGATGCATATTCTTATCGTCTTGGAAAGGGATGTCGTTATTTTCATATCAATCGAGTGTGATTGAGTATGTAGGTTTAAGATAATATCTCTTGTTATATTTTGATATAATCTTAAAGCTAGACAAATAAGAATCCGATTTCTTGTCCATACTCGAAAACTTGTCAATTAGATTCGATAATAACATCAATCATAGTTTGAATAATGAGTTGATATATATTCGAAATCTTTCTTGACCCTCACGAACACTCTTTTAAAAGAAGACAAATAAAGATTTTCATAGTGTGTTCCACTAATCCTAAGACTAGTTGTAAGTGTGAGGTTGATGAATAATGACAAGTTAATTTCTTACTTCAAGATTGTCATATATTTTGCTTGTATGTGCGAAAAACTATTTGTTGTTATGTATAGTATGCATAATTTTTGACATTTTATGAGTATATGGATGATTTTCCTAACCATTTTTATACAACACACATCTTTTGTAAAATACTATATGTTTATAATTATATGTGTGTGTTAGAACAATGCAAGCACAAGCAAAGTTAAAAAATACATTTTCTTTTACTTAATTACCAATGTATTAATACAATCTTTTATTTTGTTTAACCAACCCAAGTCAAACAATGCAAGATGATGAAAAGATTTAGAAATTTGTTAGAGAGAGTTAATGTGTTGGATCATTGATATTAAGACTTATTATTTTTCCACACACTTGATCAAATTATTGAATCTCAGTCCTAAATGCGTTACTACACACAAAATGATCTACAAGATGTTTATGTAACACTTGTAAATATAGTGATTTATGCCTATATGCAATGCACAAACAATTTTGCAACTTAACACAAGAAATCTAGCGTAATTCCTATTAGGCGGAATTCGGAAAACTAGCAACATACAAATTGCATACATGGGACATGTGTTTTAGATATTAGGATTAACTCAAAAAATTTATTTTTTCAAAATAGTAATGATTACTTATTTATATCTATTAACCAGGTTGAAAAAACAAAGTTAAAACATTAATCATCTTAGCATAACATAAGGATATTCACGTGTCGTTTTGTGTTTAGATAAAACGATTATACTTAGCTTGATTGTTTTGGTTAATAAGATAGTTCATCCCCATTATAAAAATTAACGAAGATTAATATTTTGAAAGGATAAATACACTATTTTTCAAAGATACATCAATTAGAAATGCCCGACTTAAAGGAAAATGCAAAAACAAGTTTTACATTAAAACAGAACTTAAAGTTTTGACACTATTGTAGTATTTTGCATTTTGACTTATTTAAGTTTAAGAATAAAGGCTTGGAAGTTTTTTAAATAAAAGTAGGACTCATTTCTCTTTCGAAATGGAGGGGGGCAACGGGACTTCTACAGACTTACGGTTGATTTTATATGATTTTTTGAAGTTTGTCAAAATCTGCTGAAACAGACAGGCGCCCCCCATAAAGGTGACGACCCGAGATATATTAGGGGGCCGCCCAAACAATTAAGGGACCGCCACCAAAGACCCAAAAATATGTTTTTTGTATAAAATCATTTGGTAACTTAATGTAGGGACGTAGGACTTTAGGAAGTTGTTCCAGCTCATAAAACACGTGTTTTAGACATTATTTTTACTCCTATGACTTACAAAGACGTATTTTACACTTCCAAGCCTTTTTTTTAGAATATATTTTTGTCAAAGCTAGTATACGAGTATATTTAACAAACAAATCTATTACGAACCTTACAACATAAACACTTTTCTGTATTTTTTACTCCCTCTCATGGGTAATTTGATACATGGATCGTACTCTATTTTAAAAACCATTAGTTTTGAAAACTAGAGCGACGTGGTTCTGATACCAATTGTGGAAACTGTAGAGGGGGGTTAATACGTTTCCTTTTAAAGACTTTAAATCTTTTGTTTTTTTTTTTTTTTTTTTTTTTTTTTTTTATATCAATTAATATTTCACTCTCTGCCGGCCGGTCCCAATAATTATATTGGGGGCCGCACTAGTACATTAGGGGGCCGCCCTATTTAGGGGGACCGTTCCAGGAAGAGGTTTTCAGACTAGATATGTGTATTCAAATCTCCAATCAAGTTTTGATGCAATATCTGAGAATTGTCGATTTTGGATTTAAATTATAGCACATTTGTCTCCCAATTTATTTCCTCCTCACAATGTTTACTACAAGAGCTTCAAAACCATGACTAACACAACATTACATAACAATTCACACAATATTAGCAAAATGCAAATGTAAAAGTAAAGCTGTAAATGTAATGACATTAAGTAAGAAAGTTAAAAGAAAATGCCACAATAACCCCCCACCCCCCCCCCCTACAGATGAATGTTTTTGGTTTGGTACACAAGCTCCTTCTTCGCGCCTACTCCACTCCCCGAGGATCCACTCAAGTGTTGCTTAACTAATCCATCAAGCTCCCTTTCGGCGGAGAAAACCTTATACCAATGCTTACATTATTTTCCGACACTAAGCTAGATGTCGAGTTCTTCTTCGGGTACAACCAAACCCGTTATGTTTTATGGCCCAACATAACAAACCTTGTGTTTTATGGCCTAAACACATAAACGCGTCGCCTTTACAAAATTTTAAATTTTCTGACATATGCTAAATGTCGAGTTCCTAATCTCTTAGCAGAAACCAAGCTACCACCAAACCCACATTATACTTGTATTTTGAGGACCTAAATACTAACCGACACATCATCAACACTTTTAGATTTATACATTAACGGATCTACACAACTACACAAGAATGAAAGGCATGGACTCGATCTATATGTAACAAGTGTTACGAATGGACTAACTAGACTACATAACTTCGGATCTTGATGATGACCGAAGTTCTTCCCTTGCACTTGAGGAAGAAAGGAAATGATGGAAGATTGAATCACATTTAAACAAGATTAAACAAGTTTAATGATCAAAGAGTTTAGAAATATTTAGTGAGATCTAGAGAGAGAATGTACTGAAAAAATCATGCAAAAAGAGTGTAAAATCAGTTGGAGATGACCCACTATTTATAGGAGCTGAAAGCTGACAGTCTGGCAATGGCGGTCCCGGCGGTCGCTTATATATAAGGGGACCGCCAGGCCTATAAGGGGGCCGCCACCTATACTCCGCTTACTTTTTTTGTTCTTTTTGTGGGGAAGGTTGATCTGGTTTAGAAAGAATTTCCATTTTTGGGGGAAAAACCAGATTTCAATTTTTTATATTTAAATAAAAACATTTCTTTTATTAAAAGGTATTTTCGTGTTTGTTTATTTTTGAAAAATTACTTTTGTTAGATATGTATGGTTAGAAAAAAATATTTTTCTTTGTCTTCCTAAAGTTTAATTTGTTTGTCATACATTATGGATTTTACATCGGCTGCAAACAAATGTCAGTGTTGATGCAAACTTGAGACATAGAGTGTTGTTGATATGTATGCATTGATGATTTGTGATTACGAGTAACTTGCGTACTTTACGTTATGTATTACAGGCTACATGTTTGTTATCACCAAAATATAAAGAGATCGTATAGATTAAATATCGTAATATTTGCACTAACAGGGACATCAAAAACCAACTGAAGAAACACTTTATCTCACTGATGCGGTGTCAGTGAGTAAAGTACACGAGCTATAAGAAATATAAGAGTCTTTGAGATTTGACAAATATCTCAATGACTCTCATTGTCTATCTCCCTGAAAGAAACAAACATATATGGTAGGGACCAAGCAAGGACAAAGTGTTTCCATAAATGTGGAAACAATTATGATCACTCAAAAGAATGGTTGTTGCTTTTCCAAAAAGGGAACTCCACTGGATGGAAAACACATCTCAATAACCCTCACCACTTATTATCTTTGTACTCTCCACTATATAAAGAAATGTTTGTAACAGGAGATAGTATCGATTCTAAACAAACACAAAATAATACAAATGTATTATAGTTGATAGGATCATCCTCTCATGAAGTATAAGCTTAGCTTTGATTCATGAGAGTTTATTTGTCATTCAGTCGGGATAGTGTTCCGTAACTATCCCTTGTAACTCTTTGATTCAATTATAATAATATTTATAAACATTGAAAAAGTAAAAAATTGTGTTATTAGTTGTCAAATGGGTATTGTGTAAAACTTATTCTTCATTTCTTATATTATTCATGTTTTACACAGTTTTTAGGACCAATAATTAAGATCATTTAGTTCTATGTAAGCCCCAAAGAAGGGTCTAATGATATATTAAACACCAAAAGTCACTCTCCCACATTAGCCTAGCCTTCTAAATCAAACTTCCATTCTTTCTCTCAAACCTAACATGTAGACCCTCTTAATTAAACTACTCGTAGGTTTAACACTTTTGAAAATAATTTTCTCTTTCCCAACTCTCAAAGTAATATTTTTTTTAAAAACATCAATCTTAGCACGGGCGGTAGACAAAAATGGTCTTCTGAGGATCAAGGGCACTTTGATATCCTCAGGCATATCAAGAATTATAAAGTCTACGAGGAAAACAAATTTACCAATACCTACTAGCACATTTTCAGCAATTCCTTTTGGATATTTCACAGTCCTATCTGCTAATTCAACTGTCAACTTAGTGTGAGCTAATTCGCCTAATCCTAAGTTAAGGTAGGTCGAGAGAGGCATAACACTAACGCTAGCTCCTAAGTCAGCAAGGGCATTATCAAAGCAAACATTATTAATAAAGCAAGGTAAAGTGAAACTCCCTGGGTCTTTCTCCTTTCTGGGTATGGAATTATTGATATGTGAAGCTTCAGAGTAAGCTTCTGAGAATTGTGGTCCATATGATCCCTTCTTTTCTTCACAGTAGTAACCATTCAAACGACTTGGAAACGGAATTGTCGTTTGTTTTGTCTCGTACATTAGTGTACGGTTCTGTCCAGTGGATACGGCGTATTAGGAGGATCCCATATGGCGTATCGGGTATGAATCAGCTTCAACAATAGTTGAGATCGACTTGACATGGTCTCTCGGGTTAGTTTCAGTTGAGCTCGGTAAACTTCCAAATCCTCTTTCCTGTAGGACCTTGCTCATTTGCCCGATTTGGATCTCTAAAGTTTTAATTGATGCTCCTTGGTTCCTTATGGCAGCATCCGTTGAAGCTCGGATCTCTTTGATCAAATTGGAGTTCTCCTCATGTCTTTTTGCCGATTCACTCATAAACTTGCTTAGGGTTTCTTCCATAGATTGCCTTCGTTCTTGGTACGAAGGATTCGCGTTGTTCCTTTGGTAGAACCCTGGAGCAGTTGCTCTATATCCCCCTCCTTGAAAAGGTGCACCAAATTGAGTGTAGTAAGCTTCTTTGAGGGTTTTCCCTTCTTCCTTGAGTGGACAATCTTTGGTGTAATGGGGACCTTTACATTGTTCACATCCTACTTGAGCAGCATAAACTTTTTCATTCACTTTCTTGATTTCTCTTCCAAGATTGTTGAATTGTGCTTGCATAGTTGCTAATCCATCAGAAGTTTCGGTACTTTTGGTCCTTGATGTTCCATTGTGCCATTTTTGAGAGTATTCAGCCATTTCTTGGATGGCTACTTTTGCATCAGCAGCAGTCTTTGATGGTATGGCTCCTCTTGAATCAAGAATTTGTCTAGTTGGAACATCCAATCCATTATAGAACAAGACTACCTCCTGCATTTCTGTTAAATAGTGTTGAGGACACTTCATCAAGAGTTCTTTAAATCGCTCCCAAGCTTGATAGAGGTTTTCATCCGGTTCTTGCTGAAAGTTGTTGATCTCCTCCATTTTCTTTGCAGTACGAGCAGGTGGGCAATATTTGCTTAGAAACTTTGTCTTTAGATCTTCCCAAGTTGTAATCGAACCAGATGGTTTGTTTCTTAGCCAATGACTTGCGACTCCAGGGAAGGCTCTAAGCATCACTTGGTCTATAGTTATATTAGAGATGTGGAATAAATCCACGATCTTAAGGACTTTCTCAAACCGCTGATAGTGTTGGTTCGTAGTTCCTTGAGTGTTGAGATTCTTGATTTGATGAGACAAAATAAATAAAAGAATGAAACAAAAGGAACAGAATCGTCATGATATGTGTGAAAACACATATCCATTTTATATCAAAAATAGCCTAAAAATTTACAAATTGGCTTAAATGTTTGTATATTGCTTGTTTGTCTTTGTGATTGTGTAGGTACGGATATAGCAAAAAATCACAAGAAAACGGTCAAAACCGGACAAACATGGACACGGGAAAGGAAAGAGAATACAAGAGCCGGGAGAATGCTATCAAAGGTCAACCAAAGTTAACCCTTGGTCAATATTAGTCAACCACAGAGACAAAAATTCCAAAAAAAGACCATTGATTTAACCAAATTAAAAAAAATGGTCCCTAACCCTTACGGTGTTAACTCTTTAACTATATTAAGAGTTAACTCCCCGTAAAACCCTTATAACTACACCAAATGAACCGGCCCAATCCTTATTATAATACACTTGGGCCCATAGTCAAATACCCATACAGACCCGAGTCAATCACCCACCCCTTTTATAAAAAGTAAAAGAGCGGGAAAAGTGGTTTTTACTATTTATCTTCTTCCTTAGTTTTTACCCCATGTCACAATCAAAGGGTAAAATCAAATTGAGGACGTGGCAATAAAATTCAAGTGATAAGTGACAAGCTGGCACAAAGAAACGTCATTGAGGAGCTCTTATTGGTGGAAACCCACGTGACTCGACACGCGTACTTGTCAAGAAACACACAAATGATGGAAAATTGCTCTAAATCCTTTAGAAAAGTAACACAATGCTCTGACACACGGAATGCCATGCTGGCAATCTGTATGCTCCAAAGTTGATCCAACGGTGATAACAAGAGAGCTAATGATTAGAGATAAAGGAAGGGACAGGATCAAAGGGAGCGTGTACCTGACTTAGGGGCCTAGAAGCTTCTCCTAGGCAGTATAAATACAAGCAAGGACTCACTCTCAGGGATCATCGAGGAGTAGTTTATAGACTAGCTTATTAAATTTAGCTTTTGTAATTTTCATTTAAACTGTTTTTAGCTTATTGTTAACTAAATGTAATTTTCACTTTTAGTAATGTAATCAGCTGTTTTCATTAATAGAATTCAAGTTTCTTATTATGCTCTTAATTTTCACAAGTTCACTTTTATACAAACACTTTGTTTAATAAGCTGATGCTACTCAAAAGCTCGTCACAAGCTCTTATAAGCTCTTTGAGTCTTTAAACTCAAATTTAATCTACTTTAACTCTTCAAATCAGTTAATACCTTTGCTAGGTTGGATATGAGCTTTTGGATGATAAGCTTACAATGGAAGAGCTTATTGGACTCTTACTAGCTTATCCTTATGATAAGCTAGAGCTATTGAAAGCTCTTTTGAGCACTATTGCCTTTGTTTAGCTAAGGCCTTTGTAAGTTTTCCTTAATCTTTCTGTCTTTAAATTCCTAGTCTAGATTTACTTATTTTGCTTATTTTCTAGCTTATTTGTGCTTAATACTGTTTTATTGAGCTTATTGATAATGTTTGATCATCTGTTTTTAGCTTTTGTAGTTTAGATTTTAGTTTTTTATATTTTGTTTTGAAAATCATTAAAAATCCAAAAATAAGTAGCTTAACTCTTAGTTCTTTGTTTCTGGCTTATTTGCTTATTCATATAGGTTCTTTGGATTTGTTATAAGCTATTTGTTAACTAGTATTTAGGTTTTAAGCTCTTAATTTCATTTTCATAAGCTAAAATGGATTTGAGTCTAGTTAAAGGGGTGTTTGGCACAGCAGTACTAACTACAAGTTAGTACTACTTGTGGCCTTTTGGTCTTTAAAACTTGTTTTTAATCTTTCATATAAGTTTGTTTTAGGTAGTTTTATAAGCTAGGATAGAAGTTATTAAAGTTTTAAAAGGTTAGTCTAGTAAATGTTCAAGTCTGTTAGGTTTATTTTGCATTATAAGCTCTAATCATTTCTAGTGTTTGCATTAGATGTTATTAGCATAAGTTTTGAGTTTTGTTAGTGTTAAAATTAGTTCATCAATTCTGCATTAACTAGTCTTTATCTTTGGTGCATGTCAACTGCATCAGCAGTATTAAAAAGCATAAAGGTCATTTTCTAGTTTCATTTTCAGTAGGATAAAATAGGTGTTAGGTTTTAATTTTCAGCATAAAAGTAGCTTATATATCATAGTTTACAAGTTTGCAATTAGTACTAGCTTATTTTGTCATCTAAATTTAAGCTGCAAAATTGCTTTTTGACTTTTTAAAGTAAAACTCAGCATAATTTAAGTCTTAAGTCTGTTTTCATAGTGCTTTTTCATTAAGCTTATTTGTTTAAAAATCATTTTCTGTGGTAGATTTAGGTAGCTTTTTAGTTGTAGTTAAAGCTTGCATAAGCCATTTCCCCATAAAGTTTGATCTACTCGGCTCGCGCGCGTCGCTACGTAAAATAGTCTCAAAGTTCCTTCAGGGACTGTTTGGTTTGAAGTTTCTTTTAAGAGCTTAGTTGGATTTTCAACTTATGGATTGCTTATTTGTGCTTGTTTCTAGTTTAGAGTAATTATTAAGTATAGGATTAAGTAAAATCCAGCTTATTTAGGTAAGCCTTTAGCTTATTTAGTTTTAGAAGTTTAGCAACTTTAAGTATAAAGCTAGCAGTACTAACTTTTAAGTTAGTACTGCTGAGCTTATTTAAGCTTTTCCCTCTTATTATTTTGCTCTTTTCTTTTCATTCCTGCTTAATAAGATTGTTTTAGGTTAGTAGTAGCTTATCTTGTCCTTGCCTTAGCTTATTTCTACTTTTTAAAGTTCTAAAATTTTGAAAAAACCAAAAAGATTAGTTTTAGTTGTATTTTCCTGTCTTTTAAGCTAGTTTACAGCTTATTTAGGACTTTTTCATAAAAAATTTCTTTTATTAAAAATGCTTATTTTTAGCTTTTCTAAAATTTTGTTTTTATAAGTTTTCAAAAAAAAAGGGAAGGTGGAAATTGGGGGTGAGCAAGGCTCGAACACCTGACCTCAACACTTTCAACCCTTTTATAACACACACACCACATTTACTACCACTGCGCCCTTGGGTCTTTTTCATTATACCTTTGCAACATTAATTCTTTATAGACGTTTTTCCCTTATAAGCTTTATAAGCTGTTTTAGCTTATTTTGCAGCTTATTCAATAAGATGTGATCTTAAGCTTATTTTTCCTAGGTTCTAATTAGTATAACCTATTTTCTGTATTTTTTCTAGAATTTTTATAGATAGTTTAGTATTTTTAAACACTTATTTTCATTAAAAACTTTAAAAAATCATAAAAATAGGAAAATAATCAAAAAAAATATAATTTTTTTTAGAAAATTTTATTTTATCGTAAAGTTTCTAAGAAAATTAGTTTTGCCTTCGTAGGATTTAATTTGCAAAATTTCATTTTTTTAAAGAACGGGATTCGTTCCCGTTTACATTTTTCATGTTTCTAAGCTCATTTTAATTCCGTTTTTGTTCTAGTTTTCTTTAAACTTACTTTTTAGACAATTAGAATCTATTTAAAAAGAAAATTTCAATTTAGGTTTAATTTCAGAAATTTAGGGTTTTTAAATGCCGTTTAGGGTTCCCATTTTGCGTTTTTAGTTAAAGTTTGATTTCCCGTTATTTGTTTTCATGCTTAATTGTTATCATTTGCTTATTTTAAATTGTAGAAGTAGATAATCAAGTCAATTTTTGTTTCCAATTCAAATCATTGTCCGAACATCAAACGTGGTTTCAATTTCACAAATCGTTGGGGGATAACGACCCGGGAATCATACTTCCCGGTTAATATACGTATTATATTATATATATTTTTGAAGATTTTCCTTTTTACCTTTGTCCTCAAGGGTAATTTGGTAATTTTCCATCATATTATATATTTTATTATTACGTGTGTTGGTTTTTCTACGAATCAATTTTTGGCGCCGTTGCCGGGGATCTGTGATTAAGATTCCTTCGTTTGAAGTTTGTTGATCGTGTTTTGGAGAACCTTTCGTTTTCGAAAGTTACGCTTTTAAGAAAATCAAAAAATTAAAAAAAAATCATAAAAATATTAAAAAATTAAAAAATATTTTTCTTTTCTTTTTAGTATAAGTAGAAGATTAAAAACAAAAAATACAAAAATATTTGCTCTTTTAATTTAAAAAGTTACAAAGTTGGTAAAAGAACACCAACAAATAATACCTTCAATTGAGGTATTATCCATAATAAGGTATCATACGTCGAATTAAAGATTATTAAAAAACTTACATTGTGTCAAATTACGAGATACGCTCACCTTAAAAAGTTAAATTTTTTAAGAGCTACCATGAAGTAAGTTTGATTATTTTGTTCAAGTTGTCTTTCTCGTTGTCCGTTAAAATTAAATTATGAATAAACTTTTGAAAAAAAAAACCAAAAATATTTCCTTTTCTCATTTCCTTTCTCATTTCATTTGCTTGTTTAGTGCATGCGCATCAGGAATTCCTATTTTCCAAATAATTCAAACGTCACCATTTCGAGACGTCGAAATAAAGGACGTGCTCCAAACATAGTCGAACCCGAGCTTCGTACTATCGTTGCACCAATGGCGGAACATACAATGGAAGAGCTACTCCGGGAACCCACGGAAGGGTACAGAGAAGCTATTGTTTTACCGGAAATTAATGCGGATCATTTTAAGATTAAAACGAATTTGCTTCAATTGGTTCAAGCGAATCCATTTTACGGTCGTGAGAGTGAGAATCCTCATGCTCATATTAATAGTTTCAAAATGATTACTTCGACTTTACGATTTAGGAATGTGCCTAACGATGTGATTAAGCTTATGATGTTTCCATATTCGCTCGAGGGAGCCGCTAAAACTTGGTACGAGAAAGAACCACCAAATTCAATCTCGACTTGGGAGGATCTCGTAACCAAATTTTTGAATCATCTTTTCCCTCCTTCGAAAACCACTCACTTAAAAAATAAAATTTCTCGTTTTACACAAAAATTCGAGGAGGCTTTTAGTGAAGCGTGAGAACGATTTAAGGAGTTGCTTAGAGCTTGTCCCCATCACGGATTTACGGAGTTAACTCAAGTTGATACCTTTTACAACGGTTTAAACATGAATGAACAAGACTCCTTAAATGCCGCGGCGGGTGGAAATCTTTTGAGTAAGACGACTAGAGAAACTTTAAACATAATTGAGAACAAATCAAAAGTTCGTTATTCACGAAATAGATCAAATGCTTCTAGGATGAATGCTACTTCTAGTAAAACGGATGA
>BQNB010071795.1:0-32645 GCA_026074375.1 Tanacetum coccineum
TTAGTAAGTGTGCTCTATCGACGGCTGCTCTACCAATGGCTGCTCTACCAGTATTTAATGTGATACTTCTTTTAGCTTATTAAATACACATAAAGATGGTACGAGGTAGAGCTAATATTAAATGCTGGTAGAGCACATATTTAATATTAGTAAGTGTGCTCTACCGACGGCTGCTCTACCGACGGCTGCTCTACCAGTATTTAATGTGATACTTCTTTCAGCTTATTAAATACACATAAAGATGGTACGAGGTAGAGCTAATATTAAATGCTGGTAGAGCACATATTTAATATTAGTAAGTGTGCTCTACCGACGGCTGCTCTACCGACGACTGCTCTACCAGTATTAAATACACATAAAGATGGTACGAGGTAGAGCTAATATTAAATGTTGGTAGAGCACATATTTAATATTAGTAAGTGTGCTTTACCGACGGCTGCTCTACTAGTATTTAATTTGTGTTTCTTTTAAGGTTTCATAAATTTTGGTAGTTAAACAACTTTCTGCTTCATTTAAGGTGACATTATATACAAAGTTTTAGCTATATATATTTACAAGATGTTAAACACTTTTTTTAAAAACAAATATTTATACATATATTTTGGTCAAAATGAGTGGCTTAGATAATAAATTGAGTGTATATTTGGTTTGTGAAGACGTGGTTTATGGAGTTCTACTAAAAAAATACAACATACAATGAGCTAGTTGGATACGTTAGGAGGAAGTTTAGTATCAACCAAACGTTTGATATTTGTTTTTCTTACCAAATGGGTTCAAATGTTGTCCGCATAGATGATGATAACGATGTCGATTTTTTTTCATGAAGTTTCTAAATTAAAATCTACTACCCCTTACAAGCTAGTTGTTGAAAAGGTAAAACTTTCTTCTTCAAATACTTTAGATTTCGATCTTAACAATGCATATCCTATTGATTTAAACCAGCAAAACAATGCTGATGTTAAAACACCCAAAAAAATTAAAAAAGGACATATTAGTGATATTGATCAAAATGATGAAAACATGCATTTTAGTTGGCAAAAAAATACATTTAGCTGTATGCCTGACCCAACCGATGCACCAACATACTCTATGAAAACCATTAGGCAAGAAACTCTTAATGGGAAATGCTATGGTATCATGAAAGAGGGGATGGTTTTGATAACAAAGCTCATTGCATGTATGAGATTGGAAAGAAAGCTCTTGATGAAGGTTTTGAATTTAAAACAAGAAAATCAGACACATTAAGGTACGACGTTATTTGTAAGAATGATGATTGAAATGGAAAATAGTTTCGAAACCCCGATGATTGAAATGGAAAATAGTTTCGAAACAGGTTAAAAATGGTTCTCATTGGGTATTAGGAAAAGTTAACGACATTCACACATGTTCAAGAACTCAACTAAATCATAATCACCAAATGCTACAAAAGAGTTGTTAGGATTTTTAATCTCACCCAAGTTAAAAGATTATAGTCGGATATATAAGCCAAAGGATATTATAAACGATATTAACCTCGAGTACAATATTGACATTACCTACAAAAAAGCATGGGGTGGCAAAAACAAAGCGTTGCAAATTAATTCAGGAATCGTTTTCCGAATTGTCATTATACTTTCATAATTTGAAAATGGCAAATGAAGGAATGGTAATGCATATTAAGACAGATGATGAAAGGCGGTTTAAAATGTGTTTTGTTGCCTTCGGTTTTGCGTACGCATTTACATTTTTTTAGTGTAAAAATTATCAATTTAATTTTAATTATATCCATAATTTTATATAAAAATCATTTGATTAACAATAGGATTGTAGTTTCTAACACATATGCGGGCCACATTAATAACCGATGGAGCACATTTGAAAGGCATTTACAAAGAAACAAATTTGGTTTTGGTGGGAATGAATGGAAACAATCAAATTATACCTATTGTCATAGGTGTAACTCAAGGAGAGATTGGGGAGTCTTGGACATAGTTTTTCTCAAAGTTGAGAGAATGTATAGGTGAAGTTCCAAATTTGGCAATCATAACGGCCCATGCAAGTTAGCTAGCTAAAACATTTTATCCATGTCCCTATCATTTTCAACAAGAGTCAAACCTTCTTCAAGACTACATTTATGTTTACAATAAAACCACTTCCATATATCATCTTTTGTTTTATCCAACAAAAGGTCGTTTATTTCTTTATACGACAACCTTTTTGACTTTGGTAACCTCAAATATAGAATATGCTGATTGAAACTTGAAGATGTTGGATTTGAAACATGGTCAAGAGCAATGTGACCAGCTAATCGCTACAATTACATGACGTCAAACAGTGCTGAGTCGATAAATAATGTATCAAGGCATGTAAGAAAAGCGCCAATAACGATGATGATGGAGTGGTACAGAGCGCTTCTACAAAAGTGATACTATGCTCGCCGCGAGAAATATCAAGGTATTATATTGTAGATTTTTCTTTATTTAAAAAAAAATAGGTATCTAAATATATTATTAACAAAAAATTATCTCATATTCATCAATTCATATACTTAGTGACTGTGCTACTCATAAAGTGATGGATA
Source organism: Tanacetum coccineum (assembly GCA_026074375.1). NCBI lineage: Eukaryota > Viridiplantae > Streptophyta > Magnoliopsida > Asterales > Asteraceae > Tanacetum > Tanacetum coccineum. Next base: position 2,561 of record BQNB010071795.1, read on the forward strand.
AAATGCAAAATAGCGCTAACTGGAAGGTGTACGAAATTCATCAAGGTAAAGTTTACTAGGTGGATGATCGTCGAAAACTACACCGAGTAGATTTAACTACTTGTTCATGCACTTTTCGTAAACGGAAACTTTCGGGTATACCCTGTGGTCATGTTATAGCGGTTGGTAGAGTTATAGGATGCCCTGATTGTAGTGACATAGCGCTAGGTTGGTTTAGAAAAAAACGCTTTACCCTACTTACCAAGAATCCGTATATCCGGTGGGGGAACCTTGGCAGTGTCCTGATGGCTTGCAAGTCGTTAAGCCACCAAATATGAATTTTCCCAAAGCAGGCAGACCAAAAAATACAGACCGTATAAAATCACAGGATGAGGAACCAATACAAGTAAGGTGTTTAAGGTGCGGTGTGCGTGGACACACAAGAACGTCATGCCATGAGCCAATTCTAAATTATCAAGTGGAAAAAAAAAATGATATATGTTTATAGGGTAATAATGCTAATTTTTTTCATAATTGTTATTCTTATTTTCTTCTTAAATTCGTATGGAAAGGAATCTACTCAATCAAGCTAGAAAAGATGTAGACAATCAAGGCCAAAATCCAACATTCATAATAATTTTAGTGGACGCTCACAGCAGTATGAGGCAGCCTACAGTAACAATCATGGGAGGTCACAAGAGTATGCGCAAGCCTACAATAACATGATTGGGAGGTCACAAGAGTATGAGCCAACCTACACTAACATGATTGGGAGGTCACAAGAGTATGAGCCAGCCTACAATAACATGATTGGGAGGTCACAAGAGTATGAGCCAGCCTACACTAACAATCATGGGAGGTCACAAGAGTATGGGCCAGTATATAATAACATGATTCGGAGGTCACAAGAGTATTCACCAGCCTACAATAACAATAATGGGAGGTCACAAGAGTATGAGGCAGCCTATAATAACATCAACTTTAGTGGGATGACACAAGACCCACATCCAACAATGCTGTTTGCTTTTAATCAATTTAACTTTGGTCAAACCTCACAACAAACAGATTATTTAATGCCGTTTACATGGGATACTATTAATTTGGCTGAGGCCTAATTGAATCTATTCTTAATAGAATCTATAGTAAACAATGTTTTACACAACAACTTGAAAAATAAAAACTAGATGCCATTGGGAAAGCACGAATGCTAATGATATATGACACAACATATACCGTTACCCAATGAAACATCTAAGCACCATACAGAGTTTAAATACCTAATAAAATAACATAAAGTCTGGAAAGTGTACCAAAAGAAAGACATACAACATTCAAGGACAGAACATCTTAACTCGCTCTAATAATCGTTACCCAATGTGCTAGAAGCAATTTTTGGAAGAAAACGAAGATAAAATAACGTTTCATAAAAAGAAAAAAATTTGTAAAATATATAATCACTATATGAAAATTTGCTTACCTCGTTAACTAGCCATCCTTTACGATTATCATCAAGACCACACAAACCATGCCAAAAAAAAACTATGATCAATCAGGGAAGAAAGTTATCATTGCTGACCAAGGGACTTTACAACGGACCCATAAACATACCTGGACATCATGTGCCACTCTCCAAATCATTACTTTAGAAAATTTGTCAATTATATTTGTTATCCCCACTATTTAATCCAAAAAAACTTATTAATAAGTACCAATAAGCAAGGAAATAAGAAGGAAATTTAGAGAGAGTAAGTAGAGAGCGCAAAAAACTAGATTAGAGAGAATGGTGAGTTGTCAAGTGAATGTAAGAGTGTTGAGATGTGACCCAGTTGTTCTAAGAGTGTGAGTTTGAGAGTAGGGATATTTCTGTATACCCATGGCCTTGAGCTTAGGTGGGTTATGGGCTGGCGTAATTGGAGTCGGGCTTGGCTAAACTTGGCTGTTTGTAGCCCGTAACCGGAACCAATATTAGATTACAATCCAAGCCCGTTGAGCCCCGATCGAGGAGCTCTACCTTAGTTATACAAGACTACTAGTTGTACTTGTCTTAGTTGCCGTAACATTTCTTATTTGACCTTTATATATCGCTAAGGCTATACCAAGTCATCCCACTATGTTGAGGTCTCTTTCTTCATCTACTCCTTTGTACATCGCGATGGCATTGAAGATATTTGAGTTTGACGTTTATGCTTTTTGCTTCTTGTGTTTGGTCTGTTTGTTGTAATGTTTTTTTGTATTTGTGTGCTTGGTTCATCCATGCTTTGTGATCTTGATTGTTGAGGCCTTTATCTTTTGACTGTGATTCTTAAGATCGTTATCTTGCATCATCATCCTGACTTGAATCATCTTGATTTGACTTTCTCGATCATCTTGTGCTCTTGACCAGCTGCTCATACTTTGTTACATTCTTGTTTGAACTTATATGATTATAAGTCTAACAATATTCCAAAATACGGATTCTTTAATGACTTGAGGCTCTTTGATGATGGGGTGTAGTTTAGAAGTAAACGATATTGATGTTGAACGATTGACTTTAAAAGCTTGAGAATGAGATGTGGTGTATGGATATGACTTCGCTGGAATTGAGGATGTCAGACGACGTCGTCGTATCCTGAAATAAAATCAGTTAGCAATAAGAAGATGAAGTTAGGGCTTTGTAAATGCATGAATAGAGTTTCGGTTGGTAGAGTGATAAGCCTTCGAGTTGTTCGCTCCTAGTCTCTTATGTGTGTAGTATATAGAAGTGGTGAGTACAATTCGTGACTCAGGTAGATTAAAGAGAGTTGTCTGTATAGATTGACAGGGTTTCCAGCGCAAGAAGAATTTGAGGATCTTCTGAGAGACACAGTATGTATCAGGATTTACTCGAGCTGCGTGTTCTCTTACGAAGACGTTCTCAATAGAGATACAACGACCGTGTAAGCAGTGAATACAGATAGTTACTATCTTTTATGATTTAGTCCTTAATTCATTTTACTGGACCAAAATTGAATCCTCAGTTATCACAAGCTCGGTTCATATAGAATCTTGCAAGTCACCTACCAAGAGCTTGTTTGATGTTGGCTCAAGCAGGATTTCCATCTTCACTGTGAATACTTAAGTATCACTCAGATGTTCTGGCAAGATCTCAAGGATAATGCGTAGGACTCTTTGTTATAACTTGTGAACTTTATGGTGTTCAACAAGTGTATTTTGACATTGTGTCCTAATGAGATTTATAATTTGATCTCTTCTTGGCTCTAGACTCAATTTGTGTACTTTTGGTTTTGGTAATCCGAGGCTGGAGCAGACCGCCACCTATTCAATATTAACAATCTCGGAGTGAGATGTCAATAGATAAAGTGTGTATCTCCGTGACAAATGAGACAAGTTTCTTTTGAGAGAAACTCGAATAGCTGGGAAGGGTTGTGCATTGCATCACTGGGTCCATGACGACTTTCTTTAAATCAACAATCATCATTGTGATTTTGATAGATTATGTATTGACTCGGTTTCTGCCTAAGATGTAAGGAGGGCTTTTTTCTTTTCACCCTTTATCCATACATTTCTTTTTCATTCTTCAACCCCTTCAATGCTTACCAAGACATCATTACTAACACCTTGTTGTGATTGTTCTAGTGTTAGCTCAATCTTAGTCGGCATTTTTCCCTTATACACATTCTTCTACCTATCATACCTAAGGATGCTATTTCTAACTATCGGGAGTGCCTTGGTTTGATCCCTACGGTTCTGGTTGGAATCTATAGGACTTATTTTCTAACCTTAAACTACCTTTTGACTTGAGAATCGTGTAAAATTTAATAGGTTGTGGGTATGAGATCGAACCATAAAACCATTTTTTGACATAGTTATTTTCAAATACTCCCCCTACACATGTGCTCTGAGATTCGAAATTCTTTAGCACATGAAGGAAAGAGTTACACTTAGAGTCTTAAAGATCACATTCGTCTATAACATATTTTAATCACATTTTCTCCCAACCATAGAACTTGTGCGCAGCACGCCGATAAAGACACATACTCGGCTTCTGCTGAAGACATTGAAGTGAAGTACTACTTTTTGGATGATCCAGCTGACTCACCCCAAATTTGCACCACCTAGAAATTTGTATGCCACCAGATGTGCTCTTACGGGAATCAAGATAGCCGCATGTCCGATCTGAAAAAGCAGTTAGTTCGAAACGGTCATCACTTCGGATACAAAGACCATGTTAATGGAGTCTTTAAGGTACCGAAAGATCTGTTTAACCAATGGGAGATGTTTCTCAGTACGGTTTCGCTTGATTAGCGAGCACATTAACATGTTGCATGTACTATTGTCTACTTGTGTTGGTACATGAGTGGTCCGTCCATATCTATGATACATTTGTTTGGTCGATCGAAGGTACTAATCAAGTTAGCATCCAAGGTGTTTGTAGCATTGGTGTCAATGCTATGTCATGTAGGTCATACCTTGCTTTTTAAATGGATTTCTTGAGCATACCTTAGATTGGTAATTAAAGATACCACGAGGGGATTGGTGGATATGAATTCCTAAAAAGAATTTCAGCTCTCCCATCATAGACATATCAAACTTGCTGTGCATTAGTTTTCCAAATCGTTTTGAAAGTTTTGGGTTCGTAGAACCAAAAATTATGTCATCAACGTAAATTTGCACAAGCAATATGTCTTCCCCATGTTTAGTTATGAACAAAGTTAGATCAATAGAACCTTTGAGAATCCTTTGGATACCAGGGAAGTTGGAGAGTTCATATACCACGCTCTTGGTGCTTGTTTGAGGACCATATATAGCTTCTTGAGGACGGTAACTTTGTCAGGATGATATGGGTAACAAATCTATCTGGTTGGTGTTACGTTAACTTCTTCCACCTTCAGTGGTACGTCAAGAAATGTTGTTTTTTAAGCTTTAGTACAATATGAATGATTTGTGTGCAGCATACGCAATGAACAATCCTATAGCTTCTAACCGATCAACTGGTGCAAATGACTCTTTGAAATCAATTCCTTCCTTTTGAGCATATCCCTTAGCCACAAGACGTGATTTGTGGTGAATGACAGTATTTTCCTCTCCATCACGTTTGTTTTTCACGAGCCACTTTATGGTAATGACATTTTTGCAAGTGGTCTGACGACTAATTCCCATACATCTAATCTTATCAAACTGATGAAGTTCTTCATGATTGATTCAATACATGACAGAATCAGCCATGCTTCTTTGTTGGTCTTGGTTTGGTTCGACTCACGATGAGTGCGACATATACATTCGCCATATGTTTCTAGCTGACGTCTTGTTCTAATGATTGAGAAGGATTTCCAATGACTTGTTCTAATGGATGATCTTTTGTCCAACGTTGTGCAGAAAGATGGTGTTGATAGAAAGTATGCATATTTGACGAATCAACATGATGAGACGATGTCTCCCCTTGTTCTTGTACCGGTGTAGTGAAGATGTTTATAAATTCATTATCGTTAAATTGTGCATTTTCTGTATTGGTTTCTACTTGAATAATGTTCTCAGGTGCAGTGACAGTTGGTACTTGAGTTGGAGTTGGATGTGTTGAATGAATATTCAATGGAGGTGGATCTGCAACATCGGTTGTTGTAGAAGTGTGATTTGTGTTATGTTGTTGACGTTTATCGGGATTATCAGCAGCATGTACAGCGGAAGACTTTGACACAACATGAGAAGTTCCATTGAGTAATTCACTAAACATCGGACTATATAGCAATTCCAGCTCATTTGACATTGTTACTGTGTCAGCAACTTGAGGAACATTTTCTTGACTTTGTGGACCGGGACTTAAACTGTCTTGTTTTGTACGTTTGTCGACATTGTGGACGGGGTCAGAACCTGACCGTGATCTGACGCGATTTGAGGCAATTCGTCAAAGTTAAACATGAAGTGTTTCAACTATCATTCTGGTTCTTGTTAAAATAACCTATAATCCTTGATCTGAGTAGATTACCCAACAAAAATACAATTTGCATCACCTTTTTCCTTCATTTGGTCAAGATTTTCTCCATCTCTGACGATGTAGCACACATAGAGAGCCAAAGTTGTGAAAGAAATTAAATGAAAACGGTTGGGGCATTGATGATAGGGTAAGGTGTTTTCTCATGTCGTCGGAATTACATGTGAAACAATTTTGAGTAAAAAACATGCTGTTGCAATTGCTGAGCCCAGAAGAAACAAAGGTACTTTAAGCGGGCTTAGCATTGGTTCGAGCCAGCCTCAACATGAGTTGGGTTCCGTCTTTTGGATCACGCAGTTCTTGTTCAGGTGTTCGAGCAGTTGACGTTTCATGTCTTATTCCCTCTTTTGCAAAGTATGCTTGAAGAGTTTTATTAAGAAATTTCGTGCCTTTGTCAGTTCAAACTGTTGTAACTTGGGCATGAAGTCCTCTTTGGACGAGTGTGAGGAAATCAATGAGAATCCTAACTCCCACCCCCCACCCCCCCCCCCACCCCCTTCCCCCCCCCCCCCCCCCCCCGCTCAAGGTGTTTCGTCTTTGGACCTCAAGAAGTGAGTCCAGGTATATCGGGAGTAGTCATCAACAATTACGAGAACATTTTTTTGCCATTAATGCTTTCTACCCGCATTAGACCACATAATAGTCATATGTGTAGAAGTTGTAAACCGTCTTTTTGGCTCAGGGTAGTTCTTAGTATGAAAAGACTTTCTTTTTACTTTCCTTAACTCACAAGATGTAACACAGATGTTCTTTGACGGAATTTCATCTTTGGAAGGCCATTCACAAGAGTGAGTTTATATATTGAAAGATCATGTTGATGGTGTTGAAGTTTGTAAATATGAGATAGACGTCGAGTCAAGATACCACTGACTTGAGTCGATGTTTTCTTTAGTATCATTAAGCAAATTGGAATTAGGGAGTTCTGTTGTGTCTTGAAGAGTAATGGAATACAAATTATGTGCCACGAGAACCTTTGAGCATGATCATTTCTTTTTATATTTTTTTTGTTTTAAATTCAAATCACGGATGTAACAGGTAGGACTTTCGAAAAGAAATTCCAATTCCGCATCGACATAATTGTACCAACGGAGAATAAATTGTATTAAAGCCCTTTGACATAATAAACCCTTTTGATAGTAATCGTTCCTTGAACCAGATCTCCATAGCCAAGAATTGGTGCAATTTGATCATTTCTAAACTTCACCGTTCCCAGAAATTTCTCCACAAAATTAGTTAGAAGTTTGAGATTTCCCGGTCCTTCGATTATGTGCTTTGAGCCACAGAGTCTACGTATTAAATAGGACTATTCACGAGTGCAAAAGAATTAGAAGAGATGGAGTATTGGACGCAGTGGAACACCTAGGAGTCTTATGAGCCAGACTCATATTAGCAGTTTCTAGATGCATTTCACTAAAGGCATACTACGTTTGGGTTAACATTTCCTATTTGAGACTTGGTTCTCCTAATTGTATCGCGGGTGGTGTATACGTAGGATACCACCAAGACGTACATGTCTTGTACTTACTCGCTCATAGAATAGATTCCATAGTGTGTTTCGAGAGTTCTGGAGTGGAGTCTATTGCAACAGTTTTCTTAATGGATGTTGCAAAACGATTGGTTACATTCTGCTTGGGTTCTTAGTACTAATAGGTACAACCTTTGGTTGTATAGTCCTAGAATTCACGACGTTGATCTATTATGTCAAGAATACATTAAATCATGATTGTCTTTCAGTACACACTTTCCACAAGTAACTCAGACAAAGTTAACATTTGAGGTCGTAGCATTAAAACGTTTGTACACGCAGTTACATACGTTTTATTATTTGAAAACTTATAAGATTACGACATGGTCTTCTACTTCTTTCTTCTTACCCTTGACGTATTGATAGGTCAGGACTCTTCTTCTTGGATGATTGATCTTCAGGATCGGGGTCTGCTATCTACTTGGTATTGGGAATTCACTACTGTAGGAATGACGCACTCGTTTGTTAGGTTCCTAATGTCTGAATTGCTATGAGGTTGTTCTAGTTTGATTAGGCTTTGTGTCCCCTTTAATACATTCGCTGGGGCAATCACATTTGTGTTCTTTGGACAATTGGCGAGATTTTCTGAGGCAAAAATCTGTGCAGTGATGATTTTGAAAAATCATTAGACACAATTTTGTGTGGTAACTGGAGCTTTGACTTTGTAAATTCTCTTTATTTGCAAGAGAATCTGAAAAAACAGCGGTTTTACTAAAATGGATGGTCTTTGAACTTTTAAATGCATCGTTGTCGAATTAAATGCTAATTTTTCAAACTTAGTTTCTACAGATTTCCTTTCATGTCTTTTCTATGGTGTTTTTTGTCAATTCACTTTATTTGCAATTCCCTTTGTCTGGTAAATTGTAGCTTTTAAGTCTTGAATTCATTTACTGTTCTAGTTCTTTCTGGATAAATACGTTTGATGATTTTTTGAAATGTTTTGTCTGTTTTTTTCTTTTTTTTACACTAATTGTAAATCAGTTCAAGATTAATTGCATGTTTCTGAAGTGCTTCAAAACGTTTTGACATTGTTCTACTTTTTGAAAGCTCTTTTTCAAGATGTTCACATTTTTTCCAGGTTTCTACGTAATTACATTGCAAATTAGTAAATTAATCCAGATCAGTGTACACACCAAGTATTGCATTATGTGATCAGCATAGTAATCATTCGCCTTCAAAAGTCAGTCGATTTCATTCAAAAGACTTGTTTTGTTTGAGTGTTCTAGCTCGCGAAGATTTGAGAGTGTCTACTTTCATGTTCAAGAAGTTAAACTATCTCAAATCAGCAACATTTCCTCGTTCAAACAGCAAGTGAAAATTTTCTAAGTCCGCATTGGTCTGCTAATTTTGGGGGCCAGAATGTCCTTCTATTTGTGTTTTTGAATGAAAGGACGATGTTACCAAAATATGTTCGTTGTTAGGCAAATGTTTGTTTGCAACGGTTTTCACTCCGTCAAAATTTCGTGTCAACATCTTGTTTAATGAATGTGGAAATGAGTTTTGCTTGTTGAGCTTTACACTTTTGATCCTATAGGAATTGGGATTATACATTCGTTTTTACTAACAAAGTTGTTTGATGTTTAAGTAAAAGACTCACTGTTTGGAAATTACCTAGAGATTAGAAGATGTTAATGACTCATCTTTGACCTTTTTGGCTAAATGTGTTGTTCAACCGACTTTAGACCCTTTGTGGAGTACGAACAAATGCATATGTGTGATTATTCATGCTTGTCATAATCAAACGGTCTGATTAAATCGCTTAATTTTGATCGACGTTCTTTGTCAAGACGAATCGTTTTGTCAGATTCAAGGGGCTAACATTAACGCAAGATTATCATTATAGCAACCTATATCATACAGACGAGGTTCGATCTTTGGCTTTATTGAGAACTCAGATTTTGCAAAAGTCTCGTTTTTACAATACGATTAAGCATATTCATTGTTTGAACAGATGGACGGTTTTATAGTACAATACCATTCAAAACCTTGAGCTTTGTTTTCGCTAACCAATGACCTTTATCAAGTGTCCTTGTCTTTATCAAAGAGTTTGAGAAAGCTTAAACTGGCTGCTTCCTTTGCTATGTGGCATTATGGAGTTGGTTTCTTTGATGTTCACAAAAAGCTTTGTTTTTCAATATCCGAAATCATGTATTTTTTGAGTATAATGGGGGCAAGGGGTATAGATGATTTGTTTCAAAGAATAATCGATTTTGTATTGGACATTTAAAGTCCCCTTTCTGCTTTTGCACAATCAATTTCCACGCGCTTTGAACGATAATTCCACATACATTATACTTATCAAGTCGCTTGGAAGTTCTTCTTAGAGGTGATATTTAACATCAACTGCATTGTGTATTTGTCCAGATCTTGTTTGCTCTCTTTGAAAGGTTATTTGATGATTCTAAACTTTTTTCTTATTTTTGAAATCTTCTCAATTTCATTTCTATTTATCAGCTAAAACTCTTGTATTTGATGATTCAAAAATTTATTTCAGGTTTTTGCTGTCAGCAAGTTTCACATGTTTAGTTTTTTGAATTAAAGAAGCAAGTAAATCCCGTTTACTTGTTCAAGAATCATCAGTTTGTCATCCTGGGGTCTCATGAAGCTCTATCATAACATATATTCGATGAATCAATAGTGATATTGGAGTCATTCTTGTTACGTCAAGATATATGGTCCATACTCGAGATTCAGGACTGTTAGGTATGTTCATTTTCCATGCGCAAACACGTTATCAGTTGTCATTATTGTTTTGTACCTTATGCATTGGCTCGTCAATCAAGATTGGTCAAGATTGGTCAACTGAATCTGGAAGTAAGGCTCTTGAAGGTTTGTGCCTAGTGTATCATATAATGTGCTTCCAATTCCTGATCATCAGACTCAATCATCTAGGTATCATCTTGTAATCGAGTGATGCTTGTTCTGTGCATTCCAACTGAACCCCAGCTTCCTCTTATTTACACAATACATCTTTTTCACCTTGTGATAAGCTGATCATTTACTCGGTTTTAATTTTCTGACATTCCTTGGATACATGCCCATATTTCCCGTGCAGTTATAACACTGAATCCCAGACTTTTGCAGCTACCGGAGTATCCTTAATTTTCCTAGCCCAGCAATTTGACTTCCCTTGATTGTCATAACCCAGTTCCTCTGTTGATTCTTGGAGAATTATCTTGATTAGCTCGACTGGTGTTTTGATGAGTTCGAAGGTTTGTTGTTGGATAGGTTTGTAGATTTTCTTGAACGAGAGAGAAATTAAAGACATGAGTTTGTCAATATCCTTTTCCTTTGACACTGTTTCCTCATCTTCATTACCCGTAAGCAGGTTCTGGATCATAAGTAGGAGCAGAAGAAGGTAACAATTGCTTTTCCTATATTTCTAGCTAGACTTGTTGCAATCTGGTGGAGAATATTAAGTGTGTTGAGTAGGATGGTTTTGATGATGGTAAACTGGTTGTTGTTGAGCAACAAGTGCAAGTGGATTAGAAGTTGTGTTGGCTTTCAGTTGCTTATCTCATTGACTTCATTCTGAGTTGCTTCAGAATGTCAGTAAATAGCTTGTGATAGGAGACAGTCTTAGCTCTTTGATCTTCTGCTTAAGAAGTCGTTGAACACGAAACCTTGCCTATTTAGGGTGTAGTGGAAGTAAGAACTGGACCATATGTTCATCGTGATGATTTGTAATATGACACTGATTTTCTGACAGCTATTCATCTATGTCTTGTAAAAAACGTGGAGTAATACGATCAGTGATTCACTTCATCCCGTGATGTGTATTTTCCAAACTCCCAATATAAATTAGTTTCAAGATCTTGAACATTATTGATTCACCTTGTTTTCAACCTTTCAATGGCTTTCCACTTTCACATGCATTTCGGACAAGCATCAAACTGTGGGTGTAGATATCGTTATCTATCCCTGTGAGTATGATCTGAACGGCTTAGCTTCGGCATTCAGTTGATCTCGTATGTCTTGTGAAACATTCTTATAGTTCTACTATATAACTGCTATTCTGTTGTTGTTTCAGAATACCTTTAGTGAACTAGACGTTTTCGTCAGCCCATTGATACGTGTATGTGGATTTTGAAGACGTATAGTGGATGAGTTCATCGTGGTTTATCGTGATTGGTGTGAGTCGCGGTATCTTTTGATTCTGGATTTCCACTGAACATAATTACCCTGGTGCTACATTGATGACGATCTTTGCTACCCGCTTTTATGATAACATCATGAAGAGCATTTGATGATTGAGTTTGCAAATTGGTATTTGAATTTGACATTTTGATGAAGTTGTGGTAAATGGATATCGGATCTGAGAAAGTAGGCTCTGCGAAGTGATTGATTGGAGGTTTTAAATAATTACGTTCACGGGATTTTACAAGTCTTTGATTAAAACTGGAGTTTAGCTATCGTATCTTGGGATTTTACTCAGAAATCTAAGAAGAAACCGTGAATAAATAATTAATTTACGTTTCAAGTATAATTAAGTTGATTGTTGGTTTGATTGGTTGTGTTTGTTGTGTTGAGTAATTGTCCTTGTAGTCCGAATTAAAGTCCAAAGTCCTTGTAATCAGTCCTTGAAGTTTGTTTGTCTTGATGTTATGTTTTGATTAAACGGTGATTAATAGATTCCCAAATTTGGTCAAAACGCAGTGACTTTTGAGCAAAATGCAACGAGTATGAGCAAAACGCAACGAGTATGATCAAAACACAACGAGTTTGAGCAAAACGCAAGGAATCTAATCAAAACGCAACACTTCTTGGTCAAAACGCAACACTTCTTGGTCAAAACACAACACTTGAGCAAAATGTAACGAATATAATCAAAACGCAACGAGTCTGAGAAAAACGCAACGAATCTAATCAAAACGCAACACTTCTTGGTCAAAACGCAACACTTCTTGGTCAAAACGCAACACTTGAGCAAAACGCAACGAATATAATCAAAACGCAATCAACTCTTGAGACAAAACGCAATCAAGAAATTAATTGGGCAGAGTTTCTCTTAGTCAAAACGCAGTGAGGGTCTTCAACTTGTTACAAAACGCAATACACAAAACGCAAGTACTTCTTCGAGGCAAAACGCAATGGGTCTTCGAATACCAAAACACAACCTGAAAAAAATCTAAACGCAACAAGTACAAGTTGGACCACAAGTCGCTTTCAGGCCGTACTTTTCTTTGTCTTTATACACAAAACGCAATGCTTTTCTAACCAAAACGCAACCAAGAATTACTTGATAATAGGCAAACCGCTACCAAGAAAAAATCTTCAATCTTTTATCTAGGCCACGATTTTAAGTGAAGAACTTTAATAAGTGATACAAGGGCTTTATCTAAACATGAAAGTACCAACCTTTAACCTTATAAGGCACGAATAAAGATTGAAGACCTACAAAAATATAAATTACGAGTGTAACTATAACATGTATTAAGAAGTTTATTTTATTTAGACTGGATAGAAAAATGTACTCGCTCAACATTATTCCATCCTACTGGGTATATAGCATTGTTAGCATAAAACTTTGGTATAGACCCTTAAAGTAGAAGTGGCAGAAAGTAAGAGCTAACCATATCCCAATCCATATCGGATGGTCGGGTGTGCCACATGTACATGATCCAAAGTTTAATGTGCTAGATGCAATAATTGGAAAAACCAGATAAATAAGGTTTGGTGGAGTTAAAAAAATTATAAAATATATAATCACTATATGGAAATTTGCTTACCTCGTCAACTAGCCATCCTTTGTGATTATCATCAAGACCACACAAACCATGCCAGAAACTACGATCAACAGAAATATCATTACACCAAGGGAATTTACAATGACCCACAACATACCGACTCAACCACTCCTCCAAATCATGACTGAAGAAAATTCTATCAATTTTATTGAACGGGCGTTTAAGATCCTATAAAAAAACAATATTTCAAAAATGAGTACAAATAAAATGGATAACAATTAAGTTTTTCACATAAACTAAATACCTCAATCCAAGGGTTGACAGACTTGCACTTTTCAATCATAAGGAGATTCAATACATTATTTTGATTTGCCAATTGTTCCATGCTAGGAACATTCAAAGTTTCAGACAATCCAGAAAATGGAGACCTCATTACATCAACATACTTCCTCTTTTTTGGTACACAACGCTTAATAGCTAATTTCATGTGAGCAGATGAGTTCATATGCCCTATGAATTTTCTTAGTTTTTCCTCTTCTGCTATCTTATTCAACCTAGCCTCCGTATGATCGTATAACCTTTGGATCTCAGACTCTATTTTCTGTTCAGCCTCATCTGCCATCTTTGAAATATCATCTTGTTGCCTCTGATCTGCCAACCTTATGATCTGATCCTCTTGCTTAGAACTATATGTGTATTTGTAATGTTGTGACAAGTGTAAACATAAATTAGTATTGTTGAGATCTAGAGCTTCTACACTTAGTACTGCTAATAGTTAGTTAGTACTACCAGTACATTGTTAGTACTGCCAGTTATAGTTAGTACTGTTAGTTGTATATTTAGTACTGTTAGTCATATATAGTTAGTCCGTATATTGGTTGGCTAACGGGATTAGCAGGCATGAAAACACCAGGAACATGTCCATTAACATCATGAGATATGTTATCTTTGATGTCCGGCTCATCTCTAATGGGCTCTTTAAATGATATTAATTTTGGGCAAAATTTGTTTAAACATTCTCTTTTTCAACGCGATTTGTTTTAAGAGTAATCACCTGCAAAAGAAAGAATGTTTCAAAAAACAAAAAATATTAGTAAAACATGAAGATGGGGTCCTAAGCTATGAAAAAACAAAACCAACAGTTTTTGGTAAAGAATAACCTGGATAATACTCTCCAATTTGAAGATGCTCCTATAAAACGCTAACTTCATATCTGAGTTATTGTCAACAAACTTTTCACAAAACCTTCCAAATCACGAACACTGTCATTTAAGAGCAGCCTCTTGACCTTTCTGCCTACCACGACGTAAGCTAGGATGAAATTCTCCACCGTCTTTCTGCTTTGCCGCACGTGCTGCTGATCTTTTATTAAGATATTCACCATACAGCCCTCTGATAGATACCACATAAAAAATCATAGCTAGGTGTGTACCAGTTTGACTGAAACTCTGCTTTCGTTGGGGCTAGCTCTATTGGGGCCTAGTTCAAACAATTAAGGTATTAATAATTGGATTGCATGACTATAACCAACAAATTATAAATCAAATTTACCTTGTGAAAAAGCTCGCCGAAATACTCCAACTTGATATGTCGCAAAAAATGTAGATTTCGACACGAACCGGACAACCCAAACGTTGTTTAAATGAATACACGTACACTAGTATCAACCCGGATGACTTAGACCTTCATGTTCTTGATTAAAACTTCAAAAATGAGTGTGTTTTTGTGTGTGTAGCTGCTCGGATCAGCCAAGGAAAGAAAGGAGAGAAAACAAAAGTTTATTATGTGTTTTTTGGTGAAATGTGTATTTTTGAATCCAAATGAGACAAGATATGTACCAAGGGGAGACACACTTGCTAAATAAGTTCCTTGTGGTCTTCTTGGTGTTTTTTAGACGTTCATAGCATCCTAGGGGGATCGGTCTCTTTCTTTTCGTGTCGGGATCACTTAAAACTCATAAAACTTGATCGTAAAATTTTCGCCAAAGTTAATTAGCATTTTTATTCACCTTAAAAATACTTTTCCAATAACTCAAAGTATTTACTTGACATATTTCCATGCTTTAAACATTTCAAAACTTATTTGGACATTAACGGACTAGCCGTGTGAAGGTATCGTTTTTTGGCATTCTCAATTTTGTTAGTCAACCTCCCAAATGAAAATAACACAATAATAACTCTAAAAAGGATATATTATTCACAATAAACATAAATTACCACAATTCTCGCAACAAAATCACCACCATCAACACGATACAAGATCTAAATAAACTAGCAAACGTCATATAGTCAAAGGACTAAAAATGAAATATTCAGAACACAAAAGGGGCAAAGGTTACATTCTACCCCTCTTAAAAGAATTTTGACCCTGAAATTCAACTACAAACATCACTAAACAAACGCGGGTACTTAATTTTCATCTGATCTTCACGTTCCCACGTGAATTTAGGACCACATTTTGAATTCCACCGAACCTTGACGATGGCAATCCTACTACGTTTCAGCTTCTTGAAACTATCTTTCTTAGAAAGGAGAGAGCACCACTACATCTTTTCCAGTAAATGTTAGTTCTTGCTACTATCAACTTGGATCTCTCCAAGGGCCTACTTTCAGTGTTGGATCAGGCGCGCATCTCTGTCCACTCCTCTTTAAGGTTTGATACAGGGAACGTGTTCAAGTTAACACTCATGTCTAAATCCTTCAGGCACTCTTAATCGCTAACGTTGTGTGTTGTCTACGGGCCTCCTCAGCTTCTCAGTGTCTAATCTCAAAAGGTCCAACAAATATAGGTGTGCTGTAGTCTTGCTTGAGTCTATCCTAATACGTCTGTACCTCTCACTTACGCCTTTCCAAGGTCAGACACTTTGACCAAATGACAAGTAGAGTGTAGCGCTACACTTAAGCTCTAGAGGCTTCCTCTTGTAGCAGTATAAACTTTTCTGACGATCATCGAGCTCTTAAGCTTATTTCTTAATTCTGCGAGATATGTTCTCAGTAGAGTTTCTTACACTAACTCTAAGGTCTTATCAACTGGACCTTCTCCAACCTTCATCCACATAATTGGATAAAACCGACACTTTTACCATACAATGCCTCAAACGGCAGCACATCTCACACTAGAATGAATAACTATTGTTATTCGAAAAATCACAAACCAACGGATAATATGAACATCCCAACTTCCTTCAAAGTCGCAAGAGCACACTCTAAGGCTTGTCTTTCCAAGAAGTCTGAATGGTACGCTCCATCTGGGGCCATCGGTCTGAGGGTGGTAAGCCTGGACTCATGTCTAAAAGGGTTACCTAATTGCCTCTTGCATTGACTGCCAAAACCTTGATGTAAAATGACTATCATGATACGAAATATGAGATCAGAGATTTGCACACCATGTCTAGCAAGTATTAAACTCAAATTGACTTAATCTAGCCAATCTATCCATCACTTATGCTCTCCTCACGCATATGGTAGATGACTAATAAGCTGACTTTAGGCCATCCCGGTCTACATTGACCCTAGTATTCGTGTCATGCCCAACTACTAGTCTAGGCAACTTAGTCACAAAAAATTCGGCATAACCCCTTCCAATTTTCCATTCGAGGTACGGTTGCTGGAGCAAGTCAGCTGGCCTTTGATGTTACATGCATAGCTATATATCTTTATGATAATAATCCTAAAAGACGCCATAACATCTTGTACAGAGACACTAATCAGACGCTCAGTCCTTGTCATCGATTTCGCTTCTCCTGCTACAAATAAACTGTATCTCTAAGGTCATTAATACATTCTTTGATCACAGCGTTACTGGGTGCTGATACAGGAGTACTTCGAATTTATGTGCTTCATCTACTTTATCTCGCAGGGCTCTTTTAAATCCACCTTTAAGGGTATCCACATTGCAAGTCCAGGTTAGTATAAAGTCAGACATCTATGTTTTATTCCATCTCATCTAAGCCTCGTCTGCACTCTTCTGAGTGTCTCATTCATCGGTGCCTCCTCTCATAGATAGAAAGTCACATCACTTCTCTGTTTTATCATCTCATCTAAACCTCTCTGCAATCCTGCAGACTCATCCACAGCCTCCTTCTAAGCCACCAGTATCCTATCCTTAATACTCGACTGAAGTGTCATATTTATAGCTCTAACTCTCTTAGGCTTTACTCTTTCCTTCCTACTTAGGGCATCAACCACCACATTCGCCTTACTAGGATGGTAGCAAATCGCACAATCATAATCACTAAACAACTCTATCCAGTGACGTTGTCGCATATTCAACTCTTTCTGATGAAAGATATGATGAAGACTCTTATGATTCGTATAGATGACACTCTTTGTCCCATACATATAATGTCTCTAAATCTTAAGGGCAAACACGACTGCTCCCAATTCTAAATCATGGGTCGTAGAATTTTTTTCATGAATTTTCAACTGCCTAGACGCATATGCTATCACTTTACCTCTCTGCAACAACACACAGCCTAGTCCTAACCCGGACGCATCACAATATGCCACAAAGTCTTTCGGTCCATCAGGGAGAGCTAAAAGAGGTGCATTACACAACTTATCCTTCAAAGTTTGAAATGCATTCTCCTGCTCCTCACCCTAATCGAAAGTCTTACACTTCTGAGTCAAGATAGTAAGAGACTTAGTTATGTTAGAAAAGTTCTCAATGAACCTATGGTATTATCCAGCCAGTCCTAAGAACAAACGAACCTCAGACGGAGTTCTAGGGGCTTTCCAATTCCTAACAGCTTTAATCTTACTAAGGTCTACATGAATCCCATTACCATTTATCACATGCCCAAGAAACTGTACTTCTTTTAGCCAGAATTCACACTTAGAAAACTTAGCATACAGTTTCTCCTTCCTGAGCAGTTCCAAGACTAACCTTAAGTGTTCTACATGCTCCTCTCGATTCTTAGAGTAGATTAAGATATCATCTATGAACACTATCACAAACTTATCAAGATAAGGTCTACAAACTCTGTTCATCAAGTCAATGAATACCGCTGGTGCGTTAGTAAGACCAAAGGGCATTACTGTGAACTCAAAATGTTCGTAACGAGTTCTAAATGCAGTCTTTGGAATGTCATCCTCATGCACTCTCAGCTGATGGTATCCAGTCCTAAGATCTATATTTGAGAAAAACTGTGACCCTTCCAATTGGTGAAATAAATCATCAATCCTAGGAAGCGGATAACGATTCTTAACAGTCAACTTGTTCAATTCTCTATAGTCAATACACATCCTAAAAGAACAATCCTTCTTTTTCACAAACAAAACCGGTGCTCCCCAAGGCGATGAGCTTGGTCAAATGAAACCTTTGTCCTGGAGTTCCTTGAGTTGTCCCGACAACTCCTCCAATTCAGAAGGTGCCAAACGATAAGGAGACTTTGCAATCGGTACAACTCCAGGGATTAACTCAATCCAGAACTTAATTTCTCAAAGAGGTGGCAATCCTGATAAATCATTCGGAAATACCTCATGAAAGTTTTTAACCACAACAATCTCTTCTTGTTTCTTATCGCTAGCCTTAGCACTCATCAAAAGTCTTGCTTTCTCTTTTGGTCTTCCTCCTAAGACTCTAAGCACTTTGCCATCTAGTAGTGGTATCCTCACTACTTTCTCATGACAAACTATTTCAGCCTTATGATTAGACAACCAATCCATACCTATAATCACATCAAAACTCCCATGCCCGAATGGTATCAAATCGATGTCAAAGACACGACCCTCGATTTCTAGTTTGCAACCCTTAATAACCTTATCAATCTCTACTAGCTGCCCGCTAGCTATCTCAATCTCATATCTGAAACCTAATTCACTGGGCTTTGTGCCTAACAGAGGTATAAAAGTAGTGGAAACAAAGCTATAGTCAGCACCAGAGTCAAATAAGGTAGTGGAAAAATGATTGTTCAAAGTAAACGTACCCGTCACAATGTTCGGATCCTGGTCAGCTTCCTCTGCTCCCAACATGAATGCCCTACCCCTAGCTTGGTTCCCTTGGTTTCCACAACCCTGCCCCTCGTTATTAACAACAACTTAGTTTGGAAGGTTTCCTCCCGGTCCTTGTTCTCTATTCAATCTAGGACATGCCGGTTTGAGATGGTCGGTACTCCCACATTCATAGCATGCTTCACAAGCAGGTGTTGGGTTCTTTAAATTTAACGGGTTCACATTCCTAGGCACAACTCTACAATCCCTTGCAAGATGACCTGGGCGGTTACAGTTAAAACATGTACAACAAGGCCCTCCGAGTGCATGGTAAGAGTTGCAAGTGGTACACTTGGGCCAAGCACCCGCATTCTCTCTTCCTACAAGGTTTGCGGTTGTAGCAAAAGCATTTCCACTCCTAGTCCTCTTATTATCATCCCTACCATTCTTATCCTTGCTAGGTTTCCCCACATTTCCTCTTTTCTTGACCTTCTTAATTGATCCATTCCTAACAGCCTCATCGGTCAGTGCACTAGAAATCTGAACAGCCTTCTGCATAGTCTTTGGCTCTGTTGCTGCCACCATCCCACGGATCTATGGAGCAAGGCCATACACATATCTCTTAATCTTCCTACTTTCAGGAGTCACTAAATGTGGAACTAACCTAGCCAGCTCATGAAACCTATCAGTATATGCAGCATGGCCAGCCTCGACCATGGCGTGATTCCACAACTCAGTTTCTAACTTTTGCATCTCATAACTAGGACAAAACTCTTATATCATCACAAACTTAAAGTCATTCCATAACATACTAACACCAACTTCCCAGCTTATCGTGCGGATCTGAGAGTTCTACCACGTTAAAGTCTTACCCATAAATGAACCAGCAGTGTATTTTACTTTTTGGTCAATACTACAAACACTCATAACCTGCACTGACTTCATTTTCTTAATCCATCGGGTAAGAACTACAACACCTCCCTTACCATCATATTCCTTAGGGTTACAAGTGATAAGTGCTTAATTACACATATCTTTTACCTCTAAAAACGAGCTTAAATGACCAAAAACAGACAAAAACTCTAAGAACTCCTTATATGAACAATCTACCCGGTTGCCGTTCACTAACACATTCCTAACGTTCTCCTAAACATTCTCATTAACCACATTACCATTATAATTTCCAACATTTCCTTGGTTACCAACCTGAGCTAAAATGGCGGGTAAGAGGTTTTGCAATTGTTGGGTAATGATGGTCGAGAAGCCGGGTGCTCCTCCTACACCCCTATTGACTCCTTCTACATTCCCATTGACTCCCTCTACATTCTTATTAGCTCTTAACCCCTGGCCATTCCCTAAACCATTCAATTCATCAACATGCTCATCATTACCTCCCCTCGGTCCTCTACCCCTCCCACCTCTACCAACCCGTTTACCCGTTCCTATTCCTCATGATTCGGCTACAGGCCGACTAGCACTTTGGGTCCTCATCCTTGGCGGCATTATCTTAACGAGGGAGAACATAGGCAACATTAGGTAGGTAGGAAGACTAACATATATATAGAATATCTTACTATATATATAAATATACACATAATACCACCTTATGGTGTCAACATCAATTTATGTGAACAATATTACCAAGTACGAGTAAGTTGTGATACTTTTATAACTACGTTGGCCATCGTATTTATATCTGCATCCTTTCCCAGTCGTACTCAGGACTAAGCTCATACATCTCAATGACTGACATAACTAAAGAACCAAACCGCTAATACGCGAAAGCAAGCAAAAGCGGAACATTGTGCACATAGATCTAATACGCAACTAAATGACGGATCTTAGGTTATAGTCTAGGCCAACCCACCTAGTTCTCTATAACCTTGGCTCTGATTACCAATCTGTCACACCCCGACAATGGCAAAAACTCGGGAATGCAACATAATGATCAATCATAACCCAAGATACAATATAGAGAAAACTACAATGCATAAACTTTAAGTGTTATGAAGACCATCCACCCTGAAAAAACTCGAGTGATGTCCCAATCATAACTAAATCCAAAATCTCTTACAAATCCAAATGCCCACACAGGGGTCCAAATCCAAACTTAAATTGAAACTTCCAAATACTAAGAACCAAACAAATAAATAAGCAATGCTTCACATGAAAAATCCACACGAGATACTCCTAAGCCTGCTATCACATATCACCAACTATTCATCTTTCACTTCACCTGAAAATGATACTCGAAAACGTCAACAATAATGTTGGTGAGCTCGTAGGTTTGACCTTAAACCTAAAAGTTGTGCCAATAACTCAAAACAGTGGACAAAATTGCAATATGATAGTGAATATATGAGAATCACCCATGACTTAGCATCCTCGCTAATCATGTAAACTCGACCTAGCTTACCCGCTAGTCGAACCATGCCCTAGCATCACCGCTAGTCAGGTAGCAAATATGTCACTTACGCACCTAAAGGGCCTACCAGCTGGAGCACTATATTAGGGCAGGACCCAAAACCCTTGCATGCCAAACATAGTACATGAAAGTAAAACCAAAACCCTTGCCGTGCCAAACACAGTACATGCAAGTAAAATCATATCACATATATTCACATAGCAATCATAAGCACATAATTTTCCCAAAAATAAAACCACATTTCGCACAGTCAAATTTCAAAACAGTTCAAAACAAATTTGAGTATCATTTTCCCCCATCGGAAAAACAATAAAAAAATAGGGCTACGAGAACTCACCTCAAGCAAGTCTTAAGAAACCAAATCTCAATCACACAAGCAAATGTAACGATGTCCGCACACGACCTAGTCCAGTTAATGTCTCATTTTAATCATCCATTTCCAAAACAGTCTTTACGTTTGATGCATAGAGGCTAGATGCGTTGTACAATCACCCTTAACAATTTAGTGGTGTGATGGTTGACGTCTCATCCCAAAATACCTTATCATTCTGATATCTCAACGATACATACTTATACTATTTAAAGAAAATAGCTAAGTAATATAAGTAAATATTTATAATAAATAATTATAAATATATCTAGATAAGTCCATTCGATACTCTTAGTTACCATAAAATAATCATCATATGGATGAAAATGAAACGTTTATTCATAATAAACATATTAGAGAAGTTTCAAAAAAAATTATATTTTTTGTCTTTTAGTGAATTTCTTAAATAAATAAAATAATAAAATAATATTTTCTTATTCAAAACCAAAAATCATGTTCTTAAGTAAAATTTTCTAAGTATAAACTTTTTACGAAATTTCAACATGACCCGTACGTTTATATAACGTTTTTCAAGGTTTCAAACCTTAATTTCAATACTTTTCACCATTTCGACACTTTTTCGACAAAATTCCAAAATCTCAATCTTTAACGTTTACTAAAACGTTTTACCCAAAATAACATTAAATATCACTTCGTAAATACAATTCACTTTTAAAAGTTCGTCAAAAACTCTTAAAACGATTAAATATCGCTTATTAGGCTTTAAGGCCCAACAAGGGTCCAATAAGGTATTTATACGTCCAAAATACGATCCAAACTCAAAACTAAGGTCCATTTATATACATAAGCTCATACTAATAAGTATAAAATAACCCGAACCAAAATAAGCCCTCTCATAAGCCACGGCTTAAATGGGCTTATTGGCCGTGAGCCCATAAGCTCCAAAATACCTATATTAAGCTTGAAAATAAGCTAATAAGCTACGTATCGCATTTGGTTATCACCATAAGCCACAAAAATAGTCCACGAATATACGTCATACCACAAAAATAATCAAAATCACTTCCCTTGTGATTTTAAAATAGGATGTGAGCATATAAGCTCAAAATAAGCCATAAAGTGCTTAAAAATAAGCCCAAATAATCTATACAAGCTAATATCCAAAATAAGCTATCTAGCAATATATGTTATTCAACCATCACGACCACAACATCAAAACTAACAAAACCTTATCCTTGTTTCTTTTTATTCGAACCCCAAACACACCCTTTTATTCATTTTTTTTTCCAAAAATTCGATTTTTATGACGGTCAACTTGTACAAATAACATCTATGCATCAATATAAACCCAAAAGGACAAATGAAAATTAAATTTAGAAACTTACAAGAAAATCTTCAAAAATGTAGATTTCGACACGAACCGGACAACCCAAACGTTGTTTAAATGAATACCCATACACTTGTATCAACCCGGATGACTTAGACCTTCATGTTCTTGATTAAAACTTCAAAAATGAGTGTGTTTTTGTGTGTGTAGCTGCTCGGATCAGCCAAGGAAAGAAAGGAGAGAAAACAAAAGTTTATTAAAATGAGATGAATGAATCAAGATGTTGGTTGTAAAAGGGAATATATTGTGTTCAATTGCTGACAAGGGAGCTAAAAGCTTGCCGGTCTTCTTGGTGTTTTTTAGACGTTCATAGCATCCTAGGGGGCTCGGTCTCTTTCTTTTCATGTCGGGATCACTTAAAACTCGTAAAACTTGATCGTAAAATTTTCCCCAAAGTTAATTAGCATTTTTATTCACCTTAAAAATACTTTTCCAATAACTTAGAGTATTTACTTGACATATTTCCACGCTTTAAACCCTTCAAAACTTATTTGGACATTAACGGGCCTGTCGGGACTCGTTTTTCGGCATTTCTCAAATTTCACGGGTCAACCACCCGGAATGCAAATAACACAATAATAACCTCTAAAAAGGACTATTATTCACAATAAACCATAAATTACCACAATTCTCAACAAAATCACCACCGTCAACACGATACAAAATCTAAATAAACTGGCAAACGTCAAATAGTCAAAGGACTAAAAATGAAATATTCAAAACACAAACGGGGCAAAGGTTACATTCTACCCCCTTAAAAGAATTTCGACCTTGAAATTCAACTACTAACATCACTAAACAAACGCGGGTACTTAAGTTTCATCTGATCTTCACGTTCCCACGTGAATCCAAGACCACATTTCGGATTTCACCCAACCTTGACGATGGAAATCCTACTACGCTTCAGCTTCTTGAACTCTCTTTCCAAAATTTCCACAGGCTCTTCTACAAAATTTAACTTGGCATCAACTTGGATCTCATCCAAGGGCACTTGCAGTATTGGATCAGCTAAACACTTCTTAAGGTTCGACATGTGGAACGTGTCATGAACACCATCTAATTCCCCAGGCAAATCTAACCTGTAGGCTACGGGGCCTACTTTTCTCAATAATCTCAAAAGGTCCAACAAATCTAGGTGTTAGTTTCCCTTTCTTCCCAAACCGTACCACAACTTTCTAAGGTGACACTTTGAGCAAAACATAGTCACCTACACTAAACTCTAGAGGCTTCTTCCTTTTATTAGCGTAACTTTTCTAACGATCACGCGCAGCCTTAAGCCTATCCTTAATCTGCGAGATCTTCTCAGTAGTCTCTTGCACTAACTCAGGTCCTATCAACTGACCTTTTCCAACCTCAGCCCACATAATTGGTGAACAACACTTTCTACCATATAATGCCTCAAACGGAGCACATCTCACACTAGAATGATAACTATTGTTATACGAAAACTCAACCAACGGAAGATGAACATCCCAACTTCCTCCGATGTCCAGGATGCACGCTCTAAGCATGTCTTCCAAAGTCTGAATGGTACGCTCACTCTGACCATCGGTTTGAGGGTGGTAAGCCATACTCATGTCTAAACGGGTTCCTAATGCCTCTTACATTGACTGCTAAAACCTTGATGTGAAACGACTATCACGATCCAATATGATCGAGATCGGCACACTATGTCTAGCAACTATCTCATTCAAATACAATCTAGCCAATCTATCCATCTTATAATCCTCATGCATAGGTAGAACTAACATCCTGAGATGTGTTATCTTTGATGTCCGGCTCATCCTCTGATGTGCTCTTTAAAAGAAATTCAATTTGTGGGCCAAATGTTTTCAAACTTTCTTCCAGTTCAACGCGATTTGTTTTAAGAGTAATCACCTGCAAAAGAAAGAATGTTTCAAAAAAATAAAAATATTAGTAAAACATGAAGATGGGGTCCTAAGCTATGAAAAACCAAAACCAATAGTTTTTGGTAAAGAATAACCTGGATAATACTCTCCAATTTGAAGATGCGTCCTCTCAAACGCTTAACTTCTTTTGGTAGTGTCAACAAACTTTCACATAAGCCTTCCAAATCATGAACACGGTCAGTTAGAGCAGCCTCTCGACCTTTCTGTCTACCACGTAAGCCAGGATGAAATTCTTCACGGTCTTTCTGCTTTGCCGCACGTGCTCCTGATCTTTTATTAAGACATTCACCATACAGTCCTCCGATGGAAACAGGTGGGCTCTTCGGTGCATACCACATAAAAAATCATAGCTAGGTGTGTACTAGTTTGACTAAAACTCTGCTTTCGTTGAGGCTAGCTCTATTAGGGCCTAGTTCTAACAATTAAGGTATTAATAATTGGATTGCATGATTATAACCAACAAATTATAAATCAAATTTACCTTGTGACAAAGCTCACCGAAATACTCCAACTTGAAAAATTATGCTTTTCTTCTCTATGCCACTACTCGGGGGATGAGTTCTGGCACTTTTGTCCACCAACGATCCAATTCACAAGAAGACTCTATAATCCATATCTAAATCCAGTAAATTATTATTAAGAGTTAAAAACAGCTTAAGGGAAAAAACACAAACCTTGAAACCAAAAAGAAAACTAGACAACGAATAACTAGGAACATGATTGGGTTTTTTCCTCAATCCATCTAGGTGCTCAAGCTTATGCTTTGAAGAAACATTTCTAATGGAATCATAAAGTTGCCTCTAAATGTGCTCACCCCAAGGAAATGTGTTCCAAGCATCAAGATTGTCAACCAATCTCAATAATACATCATTCACCATTGAAACCAACTCCCGACCCATGAAAATAACCTCCAAAGATAACAACAAACAGAGCTGAATTGCATCTTCATCACTGACCTTGGAAAACTTCTCTTCATCTTCAATTAAAGCTAAAACATCAATCATTTTAACATCATTCCTTATTTTCTCTAGAAATAACCGATTACGAAAGGGGATATCACCATTCCTATACTCACAGAAACTAATCATACCAAATTTAAACCTAGTAACTAGGCAAAACTCACACCGTACAAAATGAAGATCATGGCCATTAACATTATACATGAGTGGCAAGTCAAACCTATCATCGTCAACACAACACTGTTTTTGAAGAACATAATGGATCATACCATCATCGTTCTCCACGTACATTATATCAAGCTAAGATCTGAAACATGTTGTGCGAAATAGTAAATGACGGGCTTCATTCAGTCTATCTTTGATTAACAGGAAGTAATGAAGTTTGCTTCTAATATGAATCTTAGCCTGATATTCCTATATTATCAAATAAAGTATTAGTTCTGGTAATTTAGATTTATAATAGATAGACATGACACAAAGCATATAGACTAAGGCAGTTGTTTAATGATAATTGAACAAACTAAGCTAGAAAATATAAACTATTTGATATAATCAGTTCATCAGAAATAAACACTCAAATATATTGCCCATGAAACAAGATTAACAAACCCGCTAAAAATGGTAGGCTTACAGTTTATAAACATGATTACCAAAAATATCATTTTCCTAATCATGTGGAAATATCAACCTCTTGCAACTAAAATGCTATAAATGGTGGCTTATAGTTTTTTAACATGACTAAGAAATCAAATCGACAATACCAAAACTAAACTAAAACATCAACACTACCCAGTACCAACAATTTTAGATCTACATATCAATAAACTTACCATTACATTCGGTTTACTATGTGAAGAATTAAAGATATGCACAAAATAAGAAAATATGTGGGGAAAAAACTTACCATTGCATTTGATTGGGGAAGTTTTTGTTGTGCGTGTGTTACTATGTGTAAAAAGGTTTTGAATGAGGTTGGAAAAATGATAAAAGATTAAAGTAAAAAAAAGATTTTATTAGAATTTTGTACCTTCCCGATGAAAAACTATCAAATCATCGCCGCCGGTAGAGCAGCCGTCGGTAGAGCTGCCACGGTAGAGCATCTGACGTGTACATAGACACAAAAGAGTATTATAAGGGTAAATGGGTAATCTTCCAATAAGTGGTGGGCCACCTCAAAGATTTGTAGGCCAATACAAAGTGCACTTTATGAGACACGTGTTGCTCAACTAAGAGGGTAGAGCGGTAGAGTAGTAGAGCATGACCATAATGAGAAGATGAGGTTGTAATTTATGTTTCAAGTTTTAAATTTATATTTTAACGACTTTACAAAAAACAACACTTTAACGGGCGGTGTACCCGGTCAGATGGGAGTTTCGTGGTAAGTAGGGTGTCGATCACTAAGAGCGAGAAACAATCTTTTAAGTTATTAACATTTTGGTTATCTAAACTAAGTTAATTCTATTCTATGTTAAACCTATGTTAAACCTATGTTAATCCTAAATCTAATAGATAAGAGGGGTTTTCAGTCTGAGAGACTGGCACGGGTTTGGTGGTAACTTAGATCAATTTAAGACACAATAACACACACAAGCAAATTAACAAAAGATAGAAGAGTGGTCAAGCCAAATATAAGAAAACTGTATTAGCCATGATTAATCCAATTAGAACGTTGGTTTGTTTATTTGGTGCAATGATTACTTAACTCGAGGCGGCATATCATTCTTAAGATTAAGGCGATACTTCTTCCTTAAACCCAGACACGTAGAATTCTGTCATAATTAAACGCATCCACATAAAGCATCGTTTTTGCTGATTATAATCTATCTTAGAGATTAAACAATGGTGATCTTCTTAAACCCTAGCTCATAGAGACTTTACCCACTTACTGCTTAATGGCAATTTATACACTAGTAGTCCACTAACTAAGTCTTTACCAATTAATTAAGAACGTACTCGTTGATCCCAAGGGTCACCTACCGGTCCAACTAAGCTCACTAATCTAAAGGCAAATATAGGTTGTTATTTGTGATCCTATTGGTCTAGATGTGTAAATCACTATATGGAGAGCCATCCCAGCATCTAGCTAACTTGGTCCGTATCACTAGATCCAGTTAAATGATAGGTCGCATACAAAAGCACATAAAGAAGTATATTGATAAACATAAACAAGCATTCAACGATAAATTAAGCAATCAATATAAACAAACCAAACATTCAAATCTTCATAATAATAGCTAATACCCAATGGTATTTTCCCTCAAACGTCATAATCAATACAAGAGTAATAATCCAACCAAGGTAAACTAACCGAGTTAAACGAATGCTACCAAAAATCAAACGATTACTAGAGTATAGGAGATTACAAAGTGTTTCCTATGGAATTAAGTGCTTTGCTCGACCTCTTCTGCTCTTCTAGTCTTCTAAAAATCGACTTTTATGGTTAAGGTATCGAAAATATGATCTAGCACACTGAAAACCCATTTTTAGATTTTCTATTTATAAGGTCTGGAATTTGGTCGATACAGCGTATTGACTGAGGTCAATACGGCGTATCGGGGGTTTCTTAGAGTAAAATTTGATACACACGTAAAATATATAATATAATACTATGGAAAATTACCAATTTACCCTTAAGGACAAAGGTGAAAAGGAAACTCTTCAAAAAGATATATAATATAATATAATACGTATCTTAACCGGGAAGTATGATTCCCCGGGTCGTTTCCCCAACGACTTGTGAAATTGAGACCACGTTTGATGCTTGGACAATGATTTTGAATGGTAACAAAGATTGATTTGATTATCTAAATCTACCAATTAAAAGAAACAATTAAAAACTAGCAATTAAACACTAAGCAATTAACGGGAGCAAATAAAACGCGACACTTAAGCAAATTAAGTGAAATTAACTCTTAAAAATTCAAACTAAATTTCTAAACCTAAATTAAGACAAAAGAAAATTTTAGAAAAAGGAATTATAATTTTTTGATTATTTTTGAATTTTTTATGAATTAAAAACTAATTAAATCTATTTAAATCCTAGAAAATAGCAAATTAATTTCTAAAAATTCTAAAAAATGATTTTTAAACTTAGAAAAGTCTAAAATATTATAAAAACTAGGAAAACTATTTTTAACTATTCTTAAAATTAAAATCCTATTTTTAAAATTAAAAATAAAAGCTCAAAAATGAAAATTAAAATTTAACAGTGTTGAAAATGATTTTTCTGAATGTAAACCTAAAAGTATTTAATCTAATGCTAAAAACTATTTTTTTGTATTTTTAAAAGTTATTCTTCTATTTTTTATGATTTTTCGAACTTAAAACCCTAAGAAAAATGATTAAAAATAATCTACTTAATAGAAAATTATGAAAAATTCAGGGAAAATCCTAAACCTAACAAAGATTAAAGGAAAAATAAAAAGAAAAAGACAGCTTAACAAATAAGTCCTAAATAAGCTATAATAAGCTACGGCTTATTATTAAAAAGTAAAATGAAAATGTGTACTAGTATTAAATGTGGAGAGAAGTGGATGGATGAGCTATTGAAGCAACTTGGTTAACACGTTGGGCATGTGAGCGAGGGGTCTTGGGTTCGAGTCTGGCATACACCCATTTTTTGCATTTTTTTTATTTTTGAAAAGCAAAAGCTCAATTTGAAAGAAAACACTTTTTAAGCACTTTTAATGAAGGGAGCATAAGCTGAAACTTAAAGATAAGCTTTAAAAGAGCTTTTGAAGTACTGATTACAGAAAGTGGGCTTTTAAGCTCACTTATGCTTGTTTACACTAAATCACTTGCACAAAGCTCAATATAAGCTCAAATCTAAAACCAAAAGCTGTCCTATGTAGCTTATGATGTCTACAAGCTAATCCTAATAAGCTTCTCACCTCTCTAACACTTAATCCTAACTGAAATTGTGGATCAAAGTGACTATCTCAGGAACTAGCACAAAAAGCTTAAAAATCAAACAAGCTAAAAAGC
>BQNB010071796.1:0-31097 GCA_026074375.1 Tanacetum coccineum
ATGTAAGCTAACCGATCACGTGTATCGGGCGAAAGCCCAAGTAAACCCGAGCCCGACCCGTAGAATTACTAAACGCATGAAAGCCTTTTAGTTTTGATACATATACACCTCCTCAAGGAAAGTGAGGATGGTTGGTCATTTGTAACATTTCATTTTGCAAGTAAACTTCCTCATTCTCTCTTATTTCTCTCTCTACAATTCTTCTCATTCATCCAAGCTTAATTTCTTGTTCTTAATATGAAGTGAAGTGATTTCTAGAATTTGACAGAATCATTTTCATTCATATCTAAGAGCACACCGTCTCCATCCTCGTCTTATTTTTCTTTTTATTCCTTTTTAAGAGAGTGTTTTATATATATAGAATTTATATATTATTCTATATATATGTATGTTATATATGTATGTATATATCTGTGAATACCCTCTCCCCCCCCCAAATTTTTTTTTTTTTTTTTTTTTTTATATTTTTTTTTTTTTAAATATTATGTTTATATATATATATATATATATATATATATATATATATATATATATATATATATATATATATATATATATATAATATGTATTATATGTATATTATTTATATATGTATGTACGTTTATAGTTTGAAATATTTTCGCTTAGATATTACAGTGTCATTCGGCTCTACTTTTTAAACGGGCCATTCTCATTAATATTTTTTGTAGCAATCAATAAACGAATCCATTCATCGTTTATTATAGTCGGGTCTTAATCTTTCTCCGTTAAAATTAAAGTCTTGAGTCTTTTAATTATATCATTTAGATTGTTGTTTTTAAAATAATGTTTGCATATGTCTAGCTTCTAACTTTCTTTTAAAGTGTCATACCCTAGAATACTAACACCTAAAATGCATGTATAGTTCCCCGCTAATATCTTGATATATACATATATATATATATATAAAAGTGTATGTGTGTATGTGAACTTGTCTACTAACTTTGTTTTGTAGCACACATCCATATCTTGATTCCTTGGTTCCCCAAACAAAAGGGAACATACACCGAGGGAGAGCACTTGCAAGCGCTTTACTTATTTAAAAACAAACTATATGCCCTAAAAAAACCAAAACAATGCCTCTAATTTTTTTCACTAAAAATTGTTTTTTCAGGCAAAAATGGCCTCGATTTACACTCTGTAAAAACCCAAAAAAACCGAAACAGATGCCTAAAAAAAACTAAACAAATGCCTAAAAAATCTTTTATATAGCTGACAAAATTAGGCCATCTGTTTGGTTTTTGATTTTTTTACAAGACATTATACGAGACATATTTTCGCCTGAAAATCCAATTTTAGTCTGAAAAAATATAGGCATCTGTTTGGTCGGTCTAATCTTTCTCCGTAAACATACGTCTCGATTCTTTTTATTTCATCATTTAGGCTGTTTTTAA
Source organism: Tanacetum coccineum (assembly GCA_026074375.1). NCBI lineage: Eukaryota > Viridiplantae > Streptophyta > Magnoliopsida > Asterales > Asteraceae > Tanacetum > Tanacetum coccineum. The sequence goes on from BQNB010071796.1 coordinate 1,413, forward strand.
AATAATGACTAATTGTGTCTAGTTTCTATTTCTCTTTCAAAGTGTCATACTTCATAATAATAAAACCTAGAAGTGCATGTCTAGTTCCCCCTTAACATTTTGCTATATGTATATGTGCACTTGTCTACTAACTTTGTTTTATAGCACAACACCCAAACAAGGGGGAACATACACCGAGGGGGAGCACTTGCAAGCATTCTACTCATTTAAATTACATCGAACTTCTTGAGCATCAATGGTAATTTATTTGATCCATGGATCCATTAGAGTCAATATACAAGGAATGTAATTATCATGGGGATGCAATAAGCAAGGGGGAGCTAGGAGCTATGTGGTTTAATATCATGGATTTAGTTTAACCCTGATGATAGAAGACTTCACTAGGATGATGCAAGCTCACCTTTATAGGAAGATAGGATTGGGGATTGTCAAATACAATAAAGGGTTCATTCGTACTCTAAATACTTCACCCCCTTCACTTCAAAATTACCCTCAACCTTAAGGTCCTCTTCTGTTAGATATTAGAAAAAGACTCGGTCACCCCGTGTATTTTACCGTTTATTATAGCTCGTAGTTAAGCGTTTAATGTATAACATTTGGTAATGGGCCGGGTATTAAACCCAACGTGTAAGCCCTCTACCAAGGCCTTTAGGCCGGTTTGTAACTTACTATATAAGCCTCTTCCATGCCTTGGAAGAGGTGGTTAGTCATTTCATAATACAAGTTCATTTTCTCTCACTAGAAAGTTTTTCTCTCTAACTTTCTCTTTCTAGACTTGACTAATCCATCCATCTTCCATTGTGTTATGATTTCCAATATCCTACAATTGGTATCAGAGCACATGGGATGATTAGCTAGATTGTGTGTGCATTTTCTTGGTTAGTTTAGATCAAAAGTTGGGTTTTTGAAGGTTTATAGTCTTGTTCTTGGTTCTCTTTGATCTTGACATTTGTGATGTTAGAGTTCATGTTTTTATAGTTGCTATAGCCTTCTAGTACCAAGTTGTGCAAAAGAAACCAAGCAAAAACATTCAAAAGGGTGATTTTTAGGCGTTTTTAGGTGAAAATACAAGTTTTTCTAGCTAGCGAGTTAAGGCACTGTTTGAAGATCTTCGTAGCGAGTTGTGGTACTGTTCTGGCGAGTTGTCAGACTAGTACACTGGTTGTCAGGTCATACTGTGTCAGCGACTTATCTTTTTGTGCAGGTTGACTTTTTGTGCAGGTAGCGAGTTGACTTTTATTGCAGTTAGCGAGTTGAGGCCGCGAGTTACAAGTTATCTTAAGACTATTTTCTAGCGACTTGAGAACAAAAACTCTGTCCATTTGATTTCTTGTTAGCGAGTTGTCAAGGCTTCTTCATAGCGAGTTAAGGCCAACGAGTTACAGGTTATCTGAAGACCATTTTCTAGCGACTTGAGAAAAGAAACTCTGTCCATTTGATTTCTTGATTAGCGATTTGTCAAGTCTCTACATAATAACGAGTTGTCAAGTCTCTTCATAGTGAGTTAGAGGGTAGCGAGTTGTGAAATTTTAGACTTTTGGACTAAATTCAACCTGTAATCTTAACAAACTTGTACAACAACTCACCATTTCAAACAATCAATCACCACTTTTAACATACAATCACTAATCATTGTTCGATCAACTTAAATCATTTCACAATCAATTAAGATGGCTAATCTTTTGGAAGATATCCAATGTGCCAGTTCCGATACCCGACCACCTATGCTTGATAGGACTGACTTTGCATCATGGCAACAACGTATTCAATTGTATTGTCAGGGTAAAGAGAACGGGGTGAACATTCTGAAGTCGATTGATGAAGGACCTTTTCTAATGAGAACTATTTGAGACAAAATTGCTGAAGGGACAGAAGGTGCCCAACAACTAGGTCCCGAACGAGCTCGAGTCTATTCGGACCTTTCACCTGAGGATAAGGATAGGTATAATGCTAACATTCGGGCAACAAACATCCTACTTCAAGGGTTACCAAAAGACATCTACACTCTCATCAATCATTACACTGAAGCAAAAGACATTTGGGATAATGTAAAGATGCTCCTGGAAGGTTCATAACTAACGAAAGAAGATCGAGAATCACAACTGTATGATGACTTTGAACACTTCTGTCAGAACAAAGGAGAAACCATTCACGACTATTATGTCCGGTTTGCCAAGCTCATCAACGACATGCGGAACATCAATATGACCATGTCCAGAATGCAGTTGAACTCAAAGTTTGTTAATAACATGTTGCCTGAATGGGGTAGATTTGTAACAGCAGTGAAACTGAACCGAGGATTAAGGGACTCCAACTATGATCAGCTGTATGCTTATCTGAAGCAACACGAGGCACACGCCAATGAGAACAAAATGATGTTGGATCGATTCACTCAACACACTGTTGACCCTCTTGCCTTGATGTCCAATGCTTCACATCAGCAGTACTATCCACAATCATCTACAACTTCACCATCCTCATATGTTCCACCACACTTTGCTGACAATTCTCAACTTGATTGGGGACTCTCTCCAATGGACAACTTAATTGAGAACTTAACCAACACACTTGCCCTACTCACCCAATCATACAAAACATACCTTCCTCAAACAAACAATCAACTTAGAACTTCATCAAATACAAGAAACCAAGCCACAGTTCAAGACGACAGGGTTGATGTTTAGAATGTTCAAAGTTGACAGAATAGAGGTCAGGGGAACAATGTACGGGATGCAGGTGCAGCTGGTTATGGGGGACCTCAGAATAGAGTTAGGAATGCAAATCCAGGTCACGCAAGACAGATTAAGTGTTACAACTGCAACGGTATATGCCACATAGCAAGGAACTGCACTCAGCCCAAGCGACCACAGAACTCATAATACTTCAAAGACAAGATGTTGCTGATTTAAGCTCAGGAGAATGGAGTGGCAGTGGATGAAGAGAAGTTGCTATTTATTGCAGGTGGAGAGGCGTCATGGCTTTTATTTCTATGCCATACATGTTCCACCAGTTTATCCTTTTAACCACACTTTGCTGATACACACTACTTGATTTAGGACTTGTTTGAACCCCAACTAGATCTTTGCAAAACCTTGTAAAGGGTATTTGTATTGAATAGATTCAAGACAACTATGCTAGAAACTTTGTTGATACTAAAGAGTATGCATAAATCTACTCTTTAGTACTTAGAAGAATATCAATGTAATAGTAAACTATAATGCAGTAGAATGAATGAAACAATAATATAACCAAAAAGCTTCAATATTATTATGATGAATAATACGAGTACTCTGTCTAGTACTAGGGTTTACAACCTTGAAGCTATGAATGTGTCTATCGTGATGTTTTTACAACCATAACCTAGGATCTCCTTTTATACACCAAGGATTCCTTTATAAGATAACAACACAACTCTAACTTCTATAAGATATCAACAATATCTTTCTAATATATAGGATATACATTGAATCATTCCTACATATCACAAACACGCTTTAATCGTCTTCAACAATGTAATTCTTCATGCAGCAGTACAAATCTAGCAATATTAAGTTTTAGTACTGGCATCCTAACTGTCTTCTGGCAGTTTACTAACTGGTTTAGTAACATCGCAGTTCACACGCGTGATAATCTTCATTATCAGACACAGGTATTAATGTATTGCTTGGCAGAGAACTCCACAGTAGAAATTTTAATTCCTACAATCCTCCCCCATAAGACTTCTGATTTACCTCCAAATCATCAAATTTCTTGAATAAACTTTCTGAGTAGGATTCTTTCACAACATTCTCTACTGCTAAAGTTGTGATCTTATAACCTGAGAAGTTCATATCCATTCACTTTCTGAACAACCTACTAGTCTATCAACTTAACATCCTGTGAAAGAAATTTCTTTGAGTAAGAGATATTTCTTCTCTATCATATTGAAATATCAATTCCAGTATGCCACACATTAGCAACCATATGAAATTACACATGAGTCAAATAATCTTTAGCTTATCAAGTTGTAGTCCTGTTCATTCTTCCATATTTGATCATCTTCATTAGCTCAAAATAAGATCCTTTCAATCTCCCCAAAGTAACAAGACATGTCCCTTCTGGACTGTTGTATCATACCTGTTCTTGTACTAGTCCTGTGTAGTTCAGCTACATCTTGCCTTTCAAATCATCAAGCATTTCATTGAATATTTTTTAATTTTTAGAACTTCCATCTGCTATGATGATTTGATAATACATCATATTTTCTATCAAAATATGTGTCTTCCAGTCAACTATTGGGTATTTAGTAGCAAGAGACTCAACATCAATAGGAATATCATCCCTTAGAACTACATTTATACTATCTCTAACCTTTCTTCTCAGCATCACCTGTAATTTCTGTTTCTTGGCAGAGGGGGGGGGGGGGGGGGTGTTTTCATCAGAATCTTCTCTTGATCTCTTTTTACTAGACTTTTGTTGAAAATCAAATCCAGGTTTCTTCATCACTTCCTTTTCAATCTCATAAATCCTTAGGTACAAAAGCATTATTTTGATCCCATACACGTTAAATAATAGGTCTAATATCTTCATAACTCATTCCCTTAAAATGACTCTGCTTGTATCCTCCCTAATTTTTCAAATACATACCATAGTTCTTCCTAACTTCAGCTTAGAGAAAATCTATTATGAAGTGTCATAATCTTCGCACAACAGGATCACTCCTAAGTCAATATCATGGGGCTTGATCACTTCACTACACTTCTTGTTCTTGTCTTGTTCCATCAAATTCTTCTTGTAATTGTTTAGCTATTTCTGCATCCCTTGCAATCTTTGTCTTTCCTCTTCATTAATCATCTCCTCTCTATCCTCTCTCTCTAATAGCTTCTTCATCCCAAGTCTGTCTTCTCTCTCTCTCTAGTGCTTCTTTTGACTTCTCTAACAATTCGTCCTTCGTTCCATAACACACATTTCTGTATCTTTTCTTTTTCTCTGCACTGCTCTGCGATACATCTCCTGACACAAGCTATGTCTATCATAACATTCAGCTAGACATTCTTCACTGATAGTCACATACTGACTGCTCTTACAGCATAGAGACACGATCCTACGTGTCAGGATCTCCAACACTGAAGAGCCTATACTCTAAGCGCATGCTAACAGAGCCACTGTATAGCAACTCGTAGCCACACTACAGATGTAATATCCGTAACAGGAGAAAATCTAAACATCACACGATACATGTCTAACGCTGGCACAGGCGGGACGCGAAGGTAGAAGCGCTCGCTATCGATCTGTCTTCTCTAAGGTCTACATCACACACTTATCACACGAACTGAGTGTCAAAAGAGTACTCTTTCCCTATATTACTTGGAACAATATCCCATCTTCCAGAACTTCTCTAGCCTTCTAAATAACTATCTTGGCCCTTCTCCTAGCTTTGTTGTTTTAGACTTTCTTCTCTAACTTTTTCACTCTTAAGATGAGCTTTGTAAGCGTCTGCCAACTAGTAAACCACGTCATCTCCTCAGTATCTAGCTTCATTTAACAACGGACACAAACTCACTACTACCGATCGCACGACAGACTACATCACACGGTAGCGCGCACTCGACTTCAACACACACATTGGACGGCGAGCGATTGGAATGAGGGAAGAGCGGCAAGCGAGAGTCACTTACAATTGTCTCTATATATGGTATCAATTGACAAGCGACATCTCAATTACGTCTTGTAGACAAGAGAGCGGATGCTATATACTGTCTACAAGTACAACTGCCATGACTGCATCATACGCACGAGCGGAGTATCTAGTTCGCACTACAACAGACAATTGTCTTTGCGCGCACTTCCTACATAAGCTCTCCGCGCGAATTGTAGAATTATTGTCTGCTCGATCGAGCGACAACCATATAGTGGTGTTGGTAAGTCAATGCACTACATACCACAATTCTGGCGCGACGAGTATATCTATTCGCATCTAACAAAATATACTTCTCTCATATGAGGTAGTAGAGTCCTGTCTCATGACTGCTAGCTATCTTGAGGCTAGTACTGACGCGAATTGTGTGCATTGAGCATTGAGTACTTCTCAGACACTGAGAGGAATATCTCAAGAGTCACCTAGTTGATCGAATTCAACATTGAGGATAGTCTAACCCAAAGAACACTTTCTATAGAAACTCTCTCTTAGAGCACACTGTATGCAGAAATCCTGTACTATATGTTGCTACATCTGTGTGCTAGGCTTCTATTTAGCACTTTAGATTTACAGTGCTGTCTCTGAGAGGCGATTGCTTAGAAGATCCACACGCTAGATTTCAGCGTGCATATCGACTCAATTAGACCCATAGTTGAGATACAGAGAGTTTCGTTCACACTTTACTTACTCTGTCGTTGAACACATCCTATGAGTATAGTTAGAATATTAGATATTTTTGTAAATTTGATAGTAATGGTGGTGGAATAGACATATGTTAGAATCTAGTCATTCTGTGCAGATTCTACCTATGAGTGCACTGACACGTTTCTGTAGCTACACACGAGTTGGCGATGGTAGTTTTATGTGTTGGAATTATTGTGAGAGTGAACATAACTTCGAAACCCATCGGAGACACACGATCTGTAGAGAGTAGTAGTCAGAGACAAACACTTTCATTAATATTAGTAGATTTTCTATAAAATAGAAGCCACGACCTACTTCCGTGGCATCTCACTCAATTGAGACTCAGCACATATTACTATAGATATTAGCCGCTAGGCACGAGTTAGTTTTATGAAATATCTACAGTGTCTGTCAAGAGCTTCACATGCGGTAGACTATGAGATAATAGTTGATATCAAGTATGGTCAGAGACCTTTGTAGATCAACGAGCGGCTCTATGCTTGTCGACATAGGTTCAGCGATACGATTGGAGATCGCACATGATTCGTTGGATCTAACAGCAAGAATGAATTAGCTTCAAAAATTTAGGTCGATAAGACACAATAGTAAGAGTGATCGATTTTTTATCTAGCGAGAACAAGAAGTGTTGGCCTTGTCTACGTGTGTATTTTATTATCTACTTGTCAGTGTGTTCTATTATCATTTGTCACGCGAGTGCACAGTTGATAGTGTAAGTTATTGCGACACTGCTGAGTGCGCTATTGCGTTTTGATTGGAATAATTGTTGTGTGTGGATATATTAGAAATTTTGGTGAATGGGGTGGATTTTTTTTTAGTGTTTGGGATGGGGTGTGGGAGAGGGGTGGTGTGTTTGGGTAGGGGAATTAGGGTTGGGTGTGTTGTTGTGTGGAAGTTGGGGGGTTTTTGATAAGTAGTATTGTTGTGGGAGTGATTGATGTTTTAGTTGGTTGGGTGTATCACATTGATCTACTTGGATTGATCTGTATATGGACTGTCATGATGTCTAATTGGACATTTAATTAGTGTGTGGGGCTGACAGCAGTACATACGAGATGAGGGGATCTGTGTGTGATATTGGGGAGTCTGTTTGTTGACGGTTTGTAGGGGTTGGAGATTTATGTAAGTTATGGAGAATATGTTAGTTAGTGTGAAGTTATGGTAGTTAGGGTGAAATTATGTAGTTTTATAGCGATTATGTAGTTGTTGGAAATATGGTAGTTTGGTTTGGAAATGATTTATTTATGGTTGTGATGGGGTTTAAGATTGGGATGAATATTTGTTTGGAATGTATAATTTGAGGGGGATAGATATTGAGAGATTGATGGGGGGTGGAGATATGGTGAGAGATAGGAGGGGGGAGATAATGGGTATAGGGATGGGGGTGATATAATAGAGATGTTAGGGGGGAGGATATATGTGAGAGAGGGTAGGGGGAGGTAGTTGGATGTGTGGGGGATTGGGTGAAGATTGTTTTTTGGGTATTGTATGGAAGATAATAGGATTGTGGGTTTAGAGGGTTGTGGTGTTATTGGTAGTTGGTTGTGGGTGAGATTTAATTGGGGGTGGGTGAATTATAAAAGAGTTGTGGTGAGGGGATAGTTGTAATCGTAAGTATAATGTGGAATTTGGTATGGGAGATGGTTGTGTGGAATTGTTGTGGTAATTTTGTGGTTAATATGTAAGGAGATGAGAGTTGGGTTTGATGTGGGGATAAATTGAATGTAGGTATAAATTAGAAGTTGGTATGAAATTTATGTTAATTTTATGGTGGTAAAGTGTAGGAGGGTGAGGGGGGTATAGTAAGAGGGGGTATGGAATTGTGGGTGGGGTTGAGTGGGTTTATAGGGTGGTGTGGTATGGGAAGGAATGAATTGAGGTAGTGTGGGGGTATATGTTGTGATAAAAAGATTTATTGTAAGGATGTGGTTTGGGGGATTATGATGGTTGTTTGTGGAGGTGAAGGGTGGGGGTGTAATGTGTATTTTTATATGGAATTGTTTGGAGGAGGGTAGTTGTTGGTGTAGTATGTGGTTATTGATGGAGGTAGTGTTTAGTGATGGTATGTTGGTGTAGTGATGGTAGTTGGTATTGTAGGTTTGGTAGTTGAAGGTATTTTAGAGGGTAACTTAACATAATATATTGGGTGTATGGTTGTTGTTGATTGAGTTGTATGGTGTAATTGGTATGTTTGAGGAAGGATTATTTTAAGGTGGGTGTTGTGAGATTATTGTTGTGATGGTGTTTGGTTATTGGTGGGTGGTTTAGTGGTTATGTGATTAAGAGTTATTTGTGAAAATATATAGATGTTTTTGGGTTTGTGATTGTTTGACAGATTCAATAATGCAGATAGTTCTGTTATTGTAATAATTAATGACAAATTTATTGAAATTATACCCATAATCCAGCAATTGATTTTGAATCCAGAGTACTTGTCCATAGCAACTAGCAGCAGCCACATATTCAGCTTTAGTTATAGAGGTGGCAACCACAGTTTGCTTCTTACACTGCCATGATATCAACCTATTTCCCAAAAATTGACAACTTCCAGTTGTTGACTTCCTATCTTGAGTTGCTCCAGTACAGTCACTATCAGTATAAGCAACTAGTTCAAATGGAGAATCCTAAATACTAAAGCCTAATGTTTGGTTTGCCTTCAGATACGAAAAATTCTCTTGATTGCTAAGAGATGAGATGTCTTTGGTGTAACTTGGAATCTGGCACATGCACATACTGCAAACATAATATCTGGCCTAGATGCTGTGAGATACATCAAAGACCCAATCATAGATCTATAAAGATGTACATCAATGTAACCCCCCCCATTTTTACAAATATAGCAGCGGAAGCTAATCTTTGGGTATTACTTCATGGAAAGCAACAATCTAATCAAAGAAATGCCCCAAAAAGAGACGTTTGTTTAAAAGATACTTATCATTGATTTCAATCAGAGAATTCCAACGCAGGTCCAGAAAATCTAGTTACATACAATGTGAATGATAACAAGTTTTAGCCATCTTTGAGTCCATGCCACTCCGTGCCGTATATTGCTCAATAACCTGAGATAAACATGCTAAAAAGTCAACACAAAGGTTGAGTGAAATTCATAGGTTTGATAAATAGTTTGAATACAAGTCATAGTGTAATAATTGTCACAAAACAACAATTATATGAAAATGGTATTGTTATGATCTTGGGTCACGTTATAAATACCCAATATGTAATAATTGACAACGAATACAATTATCAAAGTAACAGTGTATTTATTGCTTATCATCTGTTTGTCCTGATTTAGTTTTGTCTGTCTTGTTCCTTGTCTAAGCACATCGCACTAACACATTATCATCAAAAGTCAATTTAATGACTTGAAGAGCTCATAATATCAACATATTAACATCCAAAGTCAATTTAACGACTTGAAGTCAAATTTAACGACTTGTAGGATTTATGACACTAACACATTATCATCCAAAGTCAATTTAACGACTCGAAGTCAAATTTAACGACTTTGTAGATTTATTGATACTAACACATTATCAGCCAAATCCCAAATTTAACAAGCTTGAAGTCAAATATTAACGACTGTAGGATAGATAACTAGACAACAATTGTAATGATATGTCAGGATAGCATGTAATTTGGAAAACACTTGTATTCGTAATTTATAGCAGGTATCCCCCTCACGGGTTTATGAAAAGATTCGTCAGTCGACGACTAAGAACAATCACACACGCTCTTAACAAACAATAACACTACAACTAAGCGAGTCCAGTCACTTTCAAGCACACTAAGATATATCTCACAAACAGAGTGTAACAAGCATGATCCCCCTCGCGGTTCATAAAACATGTAAAAATGAAGTACAGAGGTCGATTAGACTTACTGACAATCTCAGGGGCTCTTCTCATATCACTTATCATCCCTCTCTCTCCCTATCTATTCTCTCTCTCTCTCTCTCATCTCTCTTTGGGTTAAAAAAAATTGGGGTTCTAAGTCTTTGAAAAGTAATCACATTGTTATAAGATAAACGAGTATGTAAAAGAGTTTGTAACAAACATGTATCCCCCTCGTGGGTTTATAAAAGATGTAAATAAGTAAAGGCGAGGTTATGAATCTCACCTGATATGTAGATGTAATAAATATTCCAAAATGAAAGATGAAGACCTTATCACAATCTTAACCGGAGGGTTGATATAGCAAAATGATAAAAACACCACGTCACGCAACCTGAGTAAATATGTCAAGTCTTAGAAAGATTGTACTCTAGAACTTTGGTTCAGAGAGTCTAATATTGTTATGAGTTTGATTGGGAAGTTTGGAATTATTGTATCAACTGTTCCGGCCATCATCATTCCAAGTCATTCAGTAAACATGAGAGCTAGGGCAATGTTAAATCGTAAACCAACACTCAGTCAGAATGCGTTCACTCTCACCCCTCAATGTCTCGACACAAACCCTCTACATACTTTCGATAATGTTTCACGATCTCATCGCTCATAGTAGGATAAGTTGCCAATATATCTTCCGCGGATGATCGTCCTTTTTCACGCTTTATCTTGATCACTACACATCTCACAAGCGAAACATACACATTCACGCGCACGGTCACCAGACTTATTACATCTCTCGCGTCGATATTGATAACGCTACAATACTCTAATCATCATGCGCATATCATCTATGTACTATACTCTTTACTACAAGACAGTGAGATGACACACTCTCTCTTCAGTCACCACTCTCAGAGCTTTCTTGAGAACTCACACATGATGCAACAAATATACCCTCGGAGTTTGCACTTTTACAAGTTTGGTCCTTCAAGTTTAAAAGATATACCAAGTAAACCTTGTACTTTGGAAAGTGACATAATAGACCCCTGTAGTTATAACTTTGATAAAATGACATTTTTAGTCCTTTTTATTTTAAAGTTTCCAAAGTTACGGATTATACCCCTGTGCATGGATAATATTACAAAACAATGTCCAATTGCCATACCCCTCCCCCCCCCAAATCACCCCCCCCCCCCAAGCTTATTTTAACATTTCAAAAGATATTTATAGGTTATAATAAACTAAAATATGAAGGTTTAACATAATGAAAGTTTAAAATAACGATTCGTTAAGCTAGGAAGCAAAACGGGTCGAATTAGGGTTTTAAAACGTAAACGCGCGAGATTAAGTCATTCCCTCATAATCAATAAATAGTTATTTTAACATTAGTTAAGCATGCTAGGATAGATTATAACAACACTTAGCCATTATAACATTTAGTTTTAATGAAAAACTCAAAATAAGGTTTCTAAACAGCGTCGAAATATCTCTACGTGATCAAATGCGAGCGCGTCACAAAAGAGATGCTTACGCGCGATCAGAGTATCCACTTTAAAAATGAGTTTATTTAGGAGGATCATATAACCATTATAAAGACACACAGGAGCAGAGATCTAACCATATACAACACACACACACACATCGCGGCATAGTCAATCATACTCCTATACAAGTGCAGAGGACTCTATAACAAACAGCGGTGTTGCGGAACTCTATAGCGAGCTTTCTTATTGGACTACACACTGTTCATATGATGGCGCAACCACTGATACTTGACAGGGTCTACAAACACTCGTTCTCACAATAGGACAGATCAACGCACATCTTCTCACCACTTTATATCTGATCAATGAAATCACCTCGATCTGAACACGAATATTCTCACTATATATCAACTTTAATCCGACACGACATGATGTTTACGCTCAACATTACACAGATATCACACATAAGACATAAGAAGAGCAACTTCTGTGAGTATACAACCTAGACTAGAATGAATGAAGGGTTATGGGTTTCTTTTATAGGTAAACGGACCCTTAAGGCCAAGATTTCTTAGGCAAGCCTGATCTAGGACAACATGTGTAAACCTAGATGGTGCTTAGGAGAGGCTATGTGATGAGTTTTTGCTAGGGCTAGAAACTAGCTGAGTGTTGGCTACTTCTTTTGATGCCACGGCTAGAAAAGACAGAAACAAGAGAGCTATGTGAGAGTTTTTCTAATAACTTTGACTTCTTCAACATTTTATTAGCAACAAAGTATGAGCATACTCAGATACCGCTATTAGATCTATAGCGGTTAGAGTGTATATCTCCTATTGCGATGACACTGTTGATCATCTACGCACGACAAAAAGCTCGAGGTATCTCTCCATTGAGTTATCCACTAGAGCATAGACGTATCTCGCTTATAGTGAGCGAGGTCACTAGTAAATCTTTCACTCACTGCGCGGCACTCGTTCTCACTTCGACGACATGTCAACTTTGCGGCTATCACTCTATATTCGATATATTCACTTCTCGAGACACATCCTTGAATACAAGCTCCTATTGCGATTCACTCACAAGTTTAGCCTACACTCGATATATACACTACACTCAATTGATGCTCTCGAACACATGCGAGATGCGGTCTTCCGAGTGAGTTATCTCATATCAAGCGATTCTTAAGGTCTTTGAACATCACAGATTTAGGGAGCTTGTCAGAACTGCATGACGCGAAACTGATCTTACAGCATATCTTTCGCGACCTTCAATAGGGCTTATTAATGGTCTTATATGAGCATCTTAGGGTTTCTATCGAGCGACTCTACTTACTATTTGGCGATTATATATTTAAAAGCCTATACAATGTCTAATGTACACTCGATATACACACACACCCTCGAGCTACATCACGTCATGGATTACTCACTCAATAAATGACCACTCCAACTACGTGGTTCGGGTTTAAAATGGGCAAAAACGAGTAAACGAGTCGAATGATCCATTTAGGTACGTTTAGGGTTTCTCGGATCCAATTTTCGTATAAATGATATGAGATGATGAAATAATGATGAAATAGGATTGACATAGTTGTAAAATAAGTTATTACAACTGTATTTAGTGTTTGTTAGGTTAAAAATGGATAAAAACGAAGAAACGGTCATATGAGATTTAACTGGTTAGGGTTTCTGACTTTGGGTTTCTTGTAATTTCAGGAATTGGGATGAAATATTGATTATAAATAAGTTATGATTTTATGTAACTTTTAACTGATGATTGTACAAAGATTCTAAGAAAACAAGTAAAACACTAATATTGGATGTCATGCATTAATGACTTGTACATTATGTATTAGAGACTTATACCTTTCTTTAAAGAGAATGTATATTCATATGAGATGTTATATTACCTGTACATATGCTTTAGTAGCTAATACATTCACTTTAGATATTAACCCTTCATGGAATTTAGGGTTTAGAGGTATACGATAAAGGTTTAATCTCGTTTTGATATAACATTAAGAATGGTAAACATTATAGGAATAATGTACTTTGTAAAAAGGATATGACGATATTGAATTGACATGTTATGATGTTTGCTTGACATATATGAAGACAGGATTGCCATAGATAGGTTGCGTGAGCTCGTCTACTTTAGTTATGCAAGTTACTTTGTATACTGAGATATTGACAATTGCACACACCTAATTCTACAACTACACAACACACTCTCTTATAGTCCCATCATTTTCTTAGCTCTGATACAACGATACTGAGCTCAAAAATTAATAGCGCTCTTTGCGCGCTGCACAATATCTCACGCACTCGACTACATTACGTCTCTGGGCTAGTCTGCGCGTCTATACCATCAACCTCATCGAGTCAGCACTCATTCTCTCTCTCGAGAGCGAGCGAGATCCATGCCAATCTCTGCGCAGACAACTCACAAGCGAGAGCATCATCATCATTCCTTGATTACTCTCACAATCTCTTCTCTCATGAATCTCACTAGCCTAGATTCTCATAGTCCTGTGCATCTAGATAGAGACTATTTCATCTTCTCACTTCACGCAATCATCCACTAATGCGAGATTAATCCTAAAGAAAACAGTATATCCACCATCATTCTTCAGAGCGAGCGCTTTGAAACCTGATATCCTCATAAGCTTCTCAAATGCGGTACATAACTCTTTGTTTGTAGAGCCAAAGATAATATCATCAACATAGACCTGCGCAAGCAAAATATCTCCTTTTTTCTTCTTGATAAACAATGTCTGATCTATCTTCCCCTTTAAACCTAGTGCCTAACAGATAGTTCAGCCACGCGGCTCTCACCAGAGGCATGCTCTATCAAATCATGACATAGGCAACCCATGACAGTGCCTGCGATCCACCAACATCTGAACGACACTTCTATCACTCCGGATTCTCTTGAAGCTGACGAGCCTCTCAATATCCTGCGTCACGCATTTCCAGAGAGGCGATACCCAACTATACCTTCTTACGCATCAATCGGTTCCTCAATATCTTACCACATCCACTCACATCCGCGAGTCCGAGATTACATACCAGAAAACCCATAAAAGAAACATAGGCTAAAAACCCGTATCTCTAATTCAGATCTTGTCTCGTCATTTCTCTACGTCGAGAAAGTTACAGCATAAACTCACTACATAGTCACTTCAAACACGAGTCACTCTGAGATCTCAGACTCCAAACTGCATCTACAATTCTCTACCGAGTCTCAGTCCACTAATCAACAAATTCCTCTTTCTTCATCTTTAGCTAAATTTCTAGCGTGACGCGCTTCTTAGATCGCGACTATTCATGAGAGTCCAAGTAAGTCACACTTTAGTGGAATCACGAGTTCTCCATTGTGACTATCACAGCGTCGAAGACATAACCATAGATGCTGCACGTTATTCCAGTAATCCCTTCAGCATATCTCACTCCCAAGCGTACTTCTACTCTGAAGCTAGAGAGATTTAGATTAGGCATTTGGGTTATATTGGTGTTAAGAAAATTGCATTGATATTAAAGTATTCATGGGTTCTTGTGTTTTTAGGTTTCATTATAAAGAAATGAGAAAAACTTGTTACAGAAGTAAGTCATGACTGGGTAGGCATATAAAGTACTACGAGATCTATCTATGTTATTGCTATTGATTCATGCAATACAACAAACTCATCTCAGTATATATCACTTGGGATGACATAACACTATATGTGATTCTACGCACTATGATACGCAGTAGAGTATGATTCTCTGCTCACTATTCTGCACACTTGCTGTCTAGCGTCTTCTCCTCTCTAATACACTCAATCAATCACACTCATGCATCTTCTCACATACTAGAACATCTCTCACTTTGAGAGCGCGGATTCGAGCTCAGTGCTATGAATTAATCACTCTTGTGAGTCTACTCTATGAGACTCGTAGGATCTATCCAGATAGCATATCGGTACGCTTACATAGATACAATAGAGGCACTGAGGATCATCGATCTATTCTCAGTTTAAAAAGTATTACAGTATAATGTATATCGACACGACAAGGACGGTGCAGTATTGAGGACACACGTGAGCTATATGAGTATTAGGTGAGCGAGTGCACACAGCATAGTTTAGAAGACATCATAGACGGATGCGCGACACATTCAAAGAATAATAATGAGAAGCTTACGTTTTGTTGTGATGGATAAGTCATTCTATGTTCTAGTTGTTGTTCTGACTATGCATTTACTATTTTGGTTCGTATCACAAGACAAATGGGAGATTATCTTTCTTGCGTGCAGTAGACACACTAACACAGATGTTGGGTTTTATTAGGGTGTTTAGGTATTAGTGTTTTAGGCATGGATTTGTTATTGTTAGAAATTTTGTATGGGATTTTGGGTGATTGTATGTAATAGTGAGTAATTTTAGGGTGTAGTGAGGAAGGGTGGTTGTGGTTAATGAAGTTTTTGGGGGTTAGATCTTGTAATTTTTATGGGAAATCATATATAATTATATGTTGAATTTTGTGATAAATTGTTAATTTGGGTGGGGATGTTGTGATAGAAGAGTGGAAGTAATTGTTGTTGGTAATTTTGATTAGAGGAAATTGGGTTATAGGTGATGTTGTGGTTATTGTTTTATATGGTGAAAATGTTTTAGGTGGGTGTTGAGTTGGTAGGTTATATTTTTGTTAAAAAATAGGATGGGAGTAGAGAGTAATGTGGTTGAGTGGGTGGTTGATATGATAGGTTGAAAGAGGATTGGGTTGAGACTTATGGGGGTGTGAAACTTATGGATTTGCTAATGGAAGATGGCCATTGGAACAAAAGGGTCTTCAGAATAAAGAAAGATGAAAAGGGATGTGGATTAGGGAATAAAGTAAGGTTGGTTGCACAGGGTCATAGACTAGAAGAAGTATAAGACTATGAAGAGTTTTTGCTACACTGTGGCAAAGAATTTGAAGGCAATAAGAGGTTTTTACCTATGTTTCTTTTAGGGTTTTCTGGTATATCAAATGGAGTGAAGAGTGCATCCTTATATGAAACATTGAGGAAGAGGTTTAATGTTACTCAACTACCATGGGGGGGAGGATTTAAAGATCCTGACTATCCAACAAAGTTTTTTTTTTGTTTTTTTTTTTTTATATTTTTTTTTTTTTTTTGTTTTTTTTTTTTTTTTTTTTTTTTTTTTTTTTTTTTTTTTTTTTTTTTTTTTTTTTTTTTTACAAGGTGGTTAAGGCACTTTATGGGTTGCATCAAGCTCCAAGAGCATGGTATGAAACCTTGGCTAACTATCTGTTAGGCAATAGGTTTAAAAGAGGGAAGATAGATCAGACATTGTTTATCAAGAAGAAAAAAGGAGATATTTTGCTTGCGCAGGTCTATGTTGATGATATTATCTTTGGCTCTACAAACAAAAGAGTTATGTACCGCAGTTGAGAAGCTTATGAAAGGATAATGTATCAACCATGCGGTGATTTCCCTCTATGTAAGCCACACTAACTTCGCTTAGGATTAACAAGTTAACATGCAGAAGTAAGAATGGAATAAAATTATCAGTCAGGAAATATGTAGCTAGATTTGAAGAAATTCAACTACCTTGAATGTGAAGTCTGCTTCTACTCCAGTTGATTTGGAAAAGCCTTTAGTCAAAGATGGAGATGCTGATGATGTTGATTATAACAACCCAAGAATTTTCATCAAATGCAAAACCTATTTTACTATTATCACAATTATACGGGGAAAATTTTTGCTTTATTATATTACTTGCATTGACCCCCCCCCCCCCCCCCCCCCCCCCCCCCCCCCCCCCCCCCCGTCAATATACTCAGTAAACATAGTAACTTGCATAACTAAAGTAGAACGAGCTCACATCAAACCTATCTATGCAATCCTGTCTTCATTATATGTCACAGCAAACATCATAACATTCCAATTGCAATATCGTCATATCCTTTTTACAAAGTACATTATTCCTATAATGTACCATTCGTAATGTTATATCAAAACGAGATTTAAACCTTTATCGTATACCTCTAAACCCTAAATTCCATGAAGGGTTAATATCTAAAGTGAATGTATTAGCTACTAAAGCATATGTACAGGTAATATAACATCTCATATGAATATACATTCTCTTTAAAGAAAGGTATAAGTCTCTAATACATAATGTACAAGTCATTAATGCATGACATCCAAAATAGCTGTTTTACCTCTGTTTTCTTAAGAATCTTGTACAATCCATCAAGTACAAGTTACAATAAAATCATAAACTTCATTTATAATCCATATTCATCCCAATTCCATGAAATTACAAGAAAACCAAAGTCAGAAACCCTAACCCGAGTTAAATACTACACTATGACCCGTTTCTTCGTTTTTATCCATTTTAAACCTCAACCAACACTAAAATAAGTTGTAATAACTTATTTTACAACTATGTCAATCCTATTTCATCATTATTTCATCATCTCATATCATTTATACGAAAATTGGATCAGAGAAACCCTAAACGTACCTAAATGGATCATTCGACTCGTTTACTCGTTTTTGCCCATTTTAAACCCGAACCACCTATCAATTCTTATTGTTAATCCTTAATACAAGTCTTGTGAACAAATATCTATCATTATCTTTCAAATATACACGAATTATAAGCTCAAAAACCCTAAAGAAACCCTAATATGCCCTAATTGAACCCGCGACATATATCATTCATTTTCAACCCACTTTAACCCAAACCACTTGCGAATTTCCATTGATAAACCTTGATACAAACCTTGAGAACATATTTCTATCATTCCATGATCAATGAGCATGAAATATTAAGCTCAAAGACACAATTTCGAGAACCTAGAAGACTCAAATGAACCAGCGAACCCTAAATCTTGCAAATTGACCCATTTTGAGCTTTTCTTTGCAAACAAGCACCTCATGACTCACCCACATGCATTCCTAAGCAGCTTACACACCTTCTACAACAAATATCTTCAATATTTTTATTAAGAAAAACTTCACATAGTCTCTTGTTTCTTCTTTTCTAGCCGTGGCATCAAAAGAAGTAGCCAACACCTCAAAGCTAGTTTCTAGCCCTAGCAACTCATCACATAGCCTCTCCTAATCACCCTCTAGGTTACCCATGTGTCCTAGATCAGCTTGCTAAGAAATCTTGGCCTCTAAGGTCCTTTAACCTAAAAAATAACCCATAACCCTTCATTCATTCTCATCCCCCACTTCTTCTTTCTATAACCCAATTGAGCAAACATTCTCTGCTCCATATGATCCTAATATCATCTAAGAAGATCATTCAAGCAAATATTTGAAGATTTGAAGCCCCGGGAACAAGATACAAGGCGTACGAGTGGAAATACTACCCAAAATGACCCATTTCCACCATTTTTGCTCCTTGAAGCTCAAACCCAGGTTCTGTATGTTATACTTCTGCTCCTACACTCTTATAATGTTTATATGATCCTAAATAAACTCTTTTTAAAGTTTCATAACTCAATTCATGCTCATTTTCCATTTTGATCCAAAACCTTACATTAGAAACCTTAATTTTGAGTTTTTCATAAAACTAAATGTTATAAATGGCTTAAGTTTAGTTATAATCTATTCCTCAGCATGCTTAACAAATGTAAAATAACAACTTTTACAAATTGATATTGAAAGAATTTGAACTTAAAACCCGCGCGTTTACGTTTTAAAACCCTAATTCGACCCGTTTTGCTTCCTAGCTTAACGAATCGTTATTTTAAACTTTCATTATGTTAAACCTTCATATTTTAGTTTATTATAACCTATAAATATCTTTTGAAATGTTAAAATAAGCTTGCATGGCAATTTGGACATGTTTTGTAAATATTATATCCATAGCAAGGGTATTATAAACGTACTTTCGGAAACCTTATAACTAAAAGGACTAACAATGTCCATTTTATCAAAGGGGGGGGGGGGTTTATTTTTTTTTTAGGGGGGGGGGGGGGAAGTTATAACTACAGGGGTCTATTATGTCACTTTCCAAGAACAAAGGTTATTACATGGTATACATTACTAAACTTGAATGACTTAACAAACTTTAAAAAAGTGCAAACTCCGAGGGTATATTTTGCCACTTTTCAAACTCAAAGGTCTAAAATGTAACATTTTGAAAAAGTGTAAAAATGTATTCAAAACATTACCAACATAACTTTAATTAACACTTACCAGTGCTTTAACATTCCAGATATGGAATAAAACGTCTTAAACCTATCATCTCGTAAGCTATATTGTACCACAATACTAAGGAGCTTCATATTAAGAGGTTTCATCTTGGTATTACGTTCTGACTGAGTTGTTGGGTTTACGATTTAAAGTGCCCTAGCTCCTCAAACGTTTACTGAATGACTTCTGAATTATGATGGCCCGAACAGTGATACAATAATTCCAAACTTTCCAATCAAACTCATAACAATATTAGACTCTCTGAACCAAAGTTCTAGAGTACAATCTTCCTAAGACTCAACATATTTACTCAGGTTGCGTGACGTGGCTGTTTATTATCATTTGCAATATCAACCCTCCCCGGTTAAGATTGTGATAAGGTCTTCATCTTTCATTTTGGAATATTTATTACATCTACATATCAGGTGAGATTCATAACCTCGCCTTACTTATTTACATGTTTTATAAACCCGCGAGGGGGATACATGCTTGTTACAAACTCTTTTACATACTCATTTATCTTATAACAATGTGATTACTTTTCAAAGACTTAGGAGAGACATAAACCTCGGCCTTTACTCATTTGACATTTGTTATGAACCCAAGCGAGTGGGGATACAGCTTGTTACAAACTCTGTGTACATACTTGTTTATCTTATAACAATTGATTTATCTTTTCAAAGACTTAGGTGAATTCATAACCTCCGCATTTCAAGCTTTCAAACCCGTGAGTGGGATTTACCTGCTATAAATTACAATAAAAAGTGTTTCCCAAATAACAATGCTATCCTGACATATCATTACAATTGCTGTCTAAGTATCTATCCTACAAGCGTTAAATTTGACTTCAAGTTGTAAATTGACTTTGGATGATAAGTGTTAGTATCATAAATTCATACAAGACGTTAAATTTGACTCCGAGTCTTAAATTGACTTTAGAATGATAAATATGGTTAGTGTCCATAAATCCTGGACAATCGTTAATTTGGACATTCAAGTCGTTAAATTGACTTGGATGTTATATGATTGAGTATTATGAGCTCTTCAAGTCATTAAATTAACTTTTGATGATAATGTGTTAGTGCGATGTGCTTAGACAAGGAAAAAGACCAGACAAGACTAAATCAGACCAAACAAGATGATAACGCAATAATACACTGTTACTATGATAATTGTATTCGGATGCAATTATTACAATAATGGGCATATATAAAACGTGAACCCAAGATCATAACAATACCATTTTCATAATAATTGTGTTTGTACAATTATTACACTATGACTTGTATTCAAACTATTTATCAACCTATGAATTTCACTCAAACCTTTGTGTTGACTTTTTAGCATGTTTATCTCAGTGTACTGAGGTCAATATACGGCACGGAGTGGCATAGACTCAAAGATGGCTAAAACTTGTTATCATTCACATTGTATGTAACTAGATTTTCTGACCTGCCGTTGTAAAACTCTGATTTGAAATGAATGATAACGTATCTTTTAAACAAACGTCTCTTTTGGGTCATTTTCTATGATTATGATTGTTGTTTCCATGAAGTAATACCCCAGATTAGCTTCCGCTGCTATATTGTAAAAATGGGGGGGGTTACATTGATGTACATCTTTATAGATCTATGATTGGGTCTTTGATGTATCTCACAGCATCTAGGCCAGATATTATGTTTGTAGTATGTGCATGTGCCAGATTCCAAGTTACACCAAAGACATCTCATCTCTTAGCAATCAAGAGAATTTTTAGATATCTGAAAGGCAAACCAACAATATCCTTTAGTATTCTAAGGTGTCTCCATTTGAACTAGTTGCTTATACTGATAGTGACTATACTGGAGCAACTCAAGATAGGAAGTCAACAACTTGGAAGTTGTTCAATTTTGGGAAATAGGTTTGATATCGATGGCATTGTAAGAAGGCAAACTGTGGTTGCCTAACCAGTTCTAATAACTAAAGCTGAATAAGTGGCTCTGCTAGTTGCTATGGAAAAGTACCTCTGTATTTCAAAATCATGGCTGGATTATGTATAATTTCATGAATATTGTCATTAATGTGCAATAACAGTACTATCTGCATTATTTGGAAAAATCTTGTTCAACATACTAAAACAAAACATATTGAAGATTAGGGAATCATTTATAAGAGGTTGCAATGCTAAAATAGTTAATACAAAATGGTTACAATTCCAACTGAACTATATAATGTTGCAGAGTCTTCTACCAAAAGGTTATGATGCCAGGAAGATATTCAGTACTTGGTCTCAAGTATTAGAATGCTTAATCCTTAATGTCTACATCTCTTTATGTCTTTGTAAAAGTTTTGTAAAGGATTAGTACTGTTAGTCTTGTCAATTAGTACTGCTAAGTATAATTAGTACTGCTAGTTATACTTAAGACCTGCGTTTTAAAACTGTTTAGTCATACTTAATACTGTCCAAGAAGAAAATACTTTTGGAATGTGTATTTTTTGGCTTATCGACTAACAACTGCAGGCTAAGCATATTGAATACCTGATGTTGAAAACTTCACCTCTGAAGTATTGTTTAAGGGGAGGCTACTTATGTCAATATACAGTCAAGCATGGATGGAAGGACATGTAATATCAAAAGTGTGTTAAAAAGAATAAAAAACATCTAGGCATGTCAAAAGAGGTCGAGACACCAAGATACCTCAGTCTAGTCCTCCTGTAAAGGTTGATGATGAGGCTGTCCATAAGGAGTTGGGTGACAGAATGGAAAGGGCTGCCACTACTGCTTCTAACTTAGAAGCAGAGCAGGACAGTGGTAACATCAATAGGACCCAATCCATGGCAACACTTAATGAGCCAAGTCCTTAGGTGAAACTGGTTTAGGTAGTGGTCTAGTGTCCAGATCCATATTAATGGTGTAGATTAGCTCAAACTAGGTTTGAGACTACATCTAAATAGTCCAATGATCTACCTCTCTCAAGAGTTAACACACTTAGAAGTGGGGAGGACAGTATGAAACTTATGGAATTGATGGCACATTGTACTAAACTATCTGAATTGGTGAGAAAAAGAAAAGAGAGATATAGTGAGATGAAAAACAGATAGAGAGTTGTGTGATAAAAACAGAAAGAGTAAATTGGTGAGCAAAAAGAATTGAGAGATAATGTGAGCATAAAAACAGAAAGAGAGATTGTGAGTGCCAAGATTTGGTGATGGAAATTATTTTTGGATGAAATTGAGGTTAAAACTGCTATCTCAAAGTTAGTACTGATGGGCATTACTTAGTAAAACTGATGTGGGCAATACTTAGTACTGATGATCGGTTTTAGACTGATGGGTTAAAGTGTAGTACTGTTAGGCTAAAATTAGTACTGCTGGATGACTGTTAGTACTGTTTGAGCCATAACAGAATTTCCTTCACTAATTCTAGCCATTGAGATATTTCCGCCAAATGCCTTGTTTATAGCCTATAAGGTTTGACTAATTGAAGAATTCATTATCTTTCTATA
Organism: Tanacetum coccineum; assembly: GCA_026074375.1. Classification (NCBI taxonomy): domain Eukaryota; kingdom Viridiplantae; phylum Streptophyta; class Magnoliopsida; order Asterales; family Asteraceae; genus Tanacetum; species Tanacetum coccineum. Next base: position 24,787 of record BQNB010071796.1, read on the forward strand.
AATTCATAAGATTTCTTCAAGATAAGAACAAAATTCATTTAGTCGGTCAAATCACAACCCTAAGTGCTCTCTATAATTATCGCATTAACTATGGACAACCTTAACATTCTCTCATAAGACGAGCTAACCCAGAACGAAAAGTCGAATTTTTTATCATCAAATGGAAAATTTGGAGTTTTGTGACAAACACAACTTGGTGGCCTACTTACAGAAGCCAGAGGGAAGTAAAGCCTTTCATCAAATTGTAGATTTTCTAAATTCTAGTCATATCAAGTATGCCCTTATTGAGAATCCCAAGATATATATTTCCTTAATCCAACAGTTTTGGGGAACAGCTATTGCTAGAATAACTGATGATGGAAAAGTAGAAATAACTGCTAGCATTAGATGGGCAATTCACGACTTCACTAAGTAGCATCTTTAAGAGACACAAGTCCAAGTTGGGAAACTCTGATGGTATTACTTTCTTTACCAAATACAGATTGATATTTTTTTTGAGAGGCGACCTTGCTTTTTATAGGTATGTGTCTGATTCTGCTAGACTTACTTTTCAAAAGGGGCACTTTTCTCCTCAGTGGAGGTTTTTAATTCATACAATCCTTCACTGTTTAAGTCCAAAGATAACAGCTTAGGAGCAAATTAGTAGCAACATAGCAACTGCTATAATTTGCTTGGCCACAAACAGGACTTTCAATTTTTCAAAAATGATCTTTGATTCTATAGTGAAGAATTTGGATAGCACACACAAGTTTTTAATGTATCCAAGATTTCTTCAAATCATTTTGTACAAACAAAAGAGACTTCTTCAACCTCACAACCTAGAACATATCCTACCCTACCTTTACACAAAAGGGAATTGGTTCAACATCTATAGCATACCTACCATGTGCAAGAACTTTTGGTTTTACAGAATCCATAGTGATGCATTTCAGATTTTCATGTATTTGTGCTTTCAGATTCTCATTTTCAGTTAACAAGGTAGTTGTCTGTTTGATATGTTTAGCACGCGTGATCTTAATAGAATCATACAGTTCTTTATAATGCTGCTTAATTTTTGCATTCTCAGCCCTAAAAAGCTCATTTTGTTCTTGGTGAATGGTGACTATTTCAGTTAATTGAGTGATCTGAAAATCTAAGGCCCTGAAATCAAGAGTACGGTCTGCTTCACTACGGGTCCCTTTCAATTGAGAGATTTGCATTCTCAATTTTTTTGATGGTGTTGTCCTTTCCTTGAATGGAAGCTTTCATTTTTTTGATTACAAAGACAGAGTCAAAATCAGGAGCATCTCGAGCGGGTAGAGATGTGTTGTTTCCAAAACTTTCTTTAAGGTTTTGATACTTTAACTGCAAATTTAAGTGATTTACCTCAAAATTGGAATTTTTTTTTACTAATTCATTATGATCATCTTTCTGAACCTTATCATGTAATTTAGAAAGGTCTGCTTCAAGTTCCAGACAACGTGCTTGAACAACAGTGTGGGCATCATGCATTTCAGTGAATCTAGATACAGTAAGCTCAGAATTTGTTGCAATATAAAACACTTCTTTGGACAAGCAATCAACAATTAAATTATCATTTGCAATGAGAAGATTTTTCCGCTCAATCTCATCATGCTTCCTATTTACAACATTTTGGTCAACCTCAGCTTCCAACTCTTCAAAAATTTCTTTTATTTCTTTTCCTTAGTTGAGTGCCTTTTGTATACTGTCAATATGTTCTTTAAGTGTTTTGAAAAATGGAATTAAACCTCGGTGAGATTTGCATTCCTTGCGTTTGTTCATAACATTTGTCCCCTTACAGTGAGCCCCGTTGGTTTGTAATTCTCTTTTTACAGGTTTTTTTAAGTATCGAACAAAGTTGTTTAGTCATAAATGTTATTTTTTACTGGAACTCTTTGTTGGAAGCACCATGGAGGACAGGTTGCAGGTGTATTGGGAGGGACACCATCAAATGCTTTGATTGTTTCTTAGCTGGGGTCTGCTCTGGAGAGTTATGACTTCATCCTTGATTGAGTCTTAGACCAAAATATCTGCTCCGGGGGGTCAATGGTGACTGCCTGGTGTGAAAGTTGCTAAATAATTCTCTCTCGAGTAATCAGATGGTGCAATCTTAACTCTCTTTTTCACACACTCTGGGTCTTTCATTTTGTCATTCATTTTCTTCCTAGTGGTTTCAGCTATCTCTAGGGTATCCTTTGAGTTGTGTACTATGGCCGGGACATGATTGGTTTTGATAATTTCATGACCATTATATAGAGCAGGTTGAACTTGCTTTGACGGGTGAGACATAAAGGGTTCTTGTAGCCAATAGCTACCTTTCTCTGTTCATCATAATAAGGCTTTGGTTTACACAGCATGTGAACTGTTTGAAGAGACTGGTCTTGTTTGTATAATTTATCCTCGACCTTTTCTTTTAAAGCTTTCATGTCCAAAAATTCTTCCAATGAAATTATTTTCTTTCTGTTTAAATAACTTTTTCATGATGTAACTTCTTTTCCATGACTTGTTATGGTTTATGGTGAGGTAAGTGCAGTTTTAAAGAAGAAGTTCCTTTTCATAATTTTCTTCCTTAATATTACGGTCAGTGATAACTATTCTTAATTGTTCATCAATCTTTTGTTCTCTTTCTGTTAATTCAAACTTTGCCCATCTTTCATACAGTTCAACTTGTTCCTTATATGTTGCAAGTTCAGCAGTCAATGATTATCAACTACATTGTTCTGTGTGTTACAGAGGCATATTGGGCAGGTTGTTCATGCATATCATTTAATATCATCATGTATGCATCATTTGGTACAGAAGATACATTACTTTGTACAACTGGCACTGCGTTATCCTTTACATACTGATCATACAGAATCATATTACTATCACCTGCATATAATCAGCTGTGAGTAAATCATCGTAGTTGTTGTACATTGTAAGATCTCGTATAACTTCATGATGTTCACAAAACAGCATCCTGATTGTTGTTTCATGTTGGTACCTTAGATTAATGGTCTGAATCATATAAACCTGGACTGGCTTCATGATAATAGGATCTGCAGATGAGAGATTTGCCATGAACATAGTCTGTGCAGTAGGAGCCTCATCAACATTAGAATCAAAAGCATCACAGTCATCAGCTTGAAACACATTATCCACATTGAGTGCTAAGTCCTGAACTGGTTGCTCATCCACATCTTCATCAACAACATTGTCTTGTCCACATGCAATAAATAGCAATTGCTCTTCATCTAATGCCACCCCATTCTCCTGAGCTTGCATCAGCAACATCTTGTCTTTGAAGTATTCTGAGTTCTATGGTCGCTTGGGCTGAGTGCAGTTCCTTGCTATGCGGCCTATACCATTGCAGTTATAACACTTAATCTGTCTTGCTTGACCTAGATTTGCATTTCCAACTCTGTTTTGAGCTCCCTCATAACCAGCTGCACCTGCACCCCGTGCATTATTCTCCTGACCTCTATTCTGTCGACCCTGAACATTCTGAACAACAACCCTGCCGTCTTGAACTCTGGCTTGGTTTCTTGTATTTGATGAACATCTGAGTTGATTGTTTGTTTGAGGAAGGTATGTTTTGTATGATTGGGTGAGTAGGGCAAGTGTGTTGGTTAAGTTCTTAATTAAGTTGTCCATTGGAGAGAGTCCCGAATCAAGTTGAGAATTGTCAGCAAAGTGTGGTGGAACATATGTGGATGGTGGAGTTGTAGATGATTGTGAATAGTACTGCTGATGTGAAGCATTGGACATCAAGGCAAGAGGGTCAATAGTGTGTTGAGTGAATCGATCCAAAATCATTTTATTCTCATTAGCGTGTGCCTCGTATTGCTTCAGATAAGCATACAGCTGATCATAGTTGGAGTCCCTCAATCCTCGGTTCAGTTTTACTGTTGTTACAAATCTACCCCATTCAGGCAACATGTTATTAACAAACTTGGAATTCAACTGCATTCTAGACATTATCATCTTGATGTTTCACATATCGTTGATGAGCTTGGCAAACCGGACATAGTAGTCATGAATGGTTTCTCCTTTGTTCTGACAGAAGTGTTCAAAATCATCATACAGTTGTGATTCACGGTCTTCTTTAGTTAATTCAGAACCTTCCAGGAGCATCTTCACATTATCCCAAATATCTTTTGCATCAGTGTAATGATTGATGAGAGTGTAGATGTCTTTTGGTAACCCTTGAAGTAGGATATTTGTTGCCCGGATGTCAGCGTTATACCGTTCCTTATCTTCAGGTGAAAGGTCAGAATAAACTCGAGCTCATTCTAGACCTAGATGTAGGGCACCTTAATTCCCTTCAGCAAGTGTTTCCCGAAATGTTCCCATCTGAAAAGGTCATTCATCAATCGACTTCAAGATGTTCACCCCATTCTCTTTACCCCGACAATACAATCGAATACGTTGTTACCATGATGCAAAGTCAGTCCTATCAAGCATAGGTGGTCGGGTATCGGAACTGGCACATTGGATATCTTCCAAAAGATTAGCCATCTTAATTGATTGTGAAATGATTTAAGTTGATCGAACAATGATTAGTGATTGTATGTTAAAAGTGGTGATTGATTGTTTGAAATGGTGAATTGTTGTACAAGTTTGTTAAGATTACAGGTTGAAAATTTTCAAGTTGAAAATTTAGTCCAAAATCTAAAAGTCCAAAAGTTCACAACTCGCTACCCTCTAACTCGCTGTGAAGAGACTTGACAACTCGCTATTAAGTAGAGACTTGACAACTCGCTAACAAGAAATCAAATGGACAGAGTTTCTTTTCTCAAGTCGCTAGAAAATGGTCTTCAGATAACCTGTAACTCGCTGGCCTCAACTCGCTATGAAGAAGCCTTGACAACTCGCTAACAAGAAATCAAATGGACAGAGTTTCTGTTCTCAAGTCGCTAGAAAATAGTCTTCAGATAACCTGTAACTCGCTGGCCTCAACTCGCTAACTGCAATAAAAGTAAACTCGCTACCTTAACTCGCTACCTGCACCAAAAAGTCAACCTGCACAAAAAGATAATTCGCTGACACAGTACGACCTGACAACCAGTGTACTAGACTGACTACTTGCTAGAACAGTACCACAGATCTAAGATGTGACATTCCCCAGACTCTTATTCCGTTGCGAGCCATTTCGGGGGTGTTACAACATCTTAGTGGTACATGTATATGTAGATGATATTATCTTTGGTTCTACAAACCCTAGATATACCCAATTATTTTTTGACCTTATGAAAAGCCGCTTCAAAATGTCATTGATTGGGGAAATGACATTTTTCCTTGGTTTACAAGTTAACCAATCTGTTATCCCACTAGTTTAATCCTTTACACAACTATAATCTATACCAAAATGCTAGAAAATAAGAAGAAATCTTAGAGAGAGAAAGTAGAGAGAGAAACAAGAAGATTAGATTGAATTGGAAAGTTACAAGTGATAGAAAAGTAACCAACACCCTTCACCAAGTGTGGTGAAGGGATATTTATACCCTAGCCTTCTAGTTGGCTCATGGGCTTTCTTAACGGGCCGGGCTTGGCTAAACTTGGGCTTTCACCCTTAACATGGACAACATTAGATTACAAACCAAGCCCGATGATACCCGACTAGCCTATTACATAACAAGACCTATTTGACTTAATGAGACCGATAACATTCTTGTTTGACTTAATATAATTAAGGCTAACAATCTCCCCCAATGTTGAGGTCTCTTTCTTCAAACTTCTCTGTATCACCGATGACATTGAAGATATGACGTTTAACGTTTATGCTTTGCCTTGTTATGGTCTTGTCTTGTTTGTAATGGCTTTGTTCATCCATGCTTTGTGATCTTGATTTTGAGCCTTTATCTTTTGACTTTAAATTCTTGAGATCGTTATCTTGCATCATCTCCTTGACTTGAATCATCTTGATTTGACTTCCTTGATCAACTTGTGCTCTTGACCAACATGCTCATACTTGTTACATTCTTGTTTGACATATGTGATTATAAGTCTAACAATCTCCCCAATTGATGATTCTTTATTTGACTTTGAGACTCTTTGATGGTGGGGAAGATTAGAATCAACTATCTTGACGTTGAATGATTGACTTTGAAAGCTTGAGTATGAGCATGTGGTTTATGAATCCGACTTCGCTGGAATGAGGCTGCAACACCGTCGTTTTATCCTGAAATAAAACAGTTAGTATAAATACTATACCTATGATCAGGTAGATTTAAAGAATCTCATTGACAGGGTTTCCAGCTCAAAGCGTATGATCTTCTAACACAGATGTATTAGATTCACCATGCTTGCTAGTTCTCATTACCAGAATG
>BQNB010071797.1:0-29612 GCA_026074375.1 Tanacetum coccineum
TCCAGTTGGAACATCGAGCCCATTATAAAATAAGATAACTTCCTGCATGTCGGTCAAATAATGTTGAGGACACTTCATCAGCAAATTTTTAAATCTTTCCCATGCATGAAAAAGGCTTTCATCGGGTTCTTGCTGGAAGTTGTTGATTTCCTCTATTTTCTTTGCGGTACGGGCAGGTGGACAGTATTTGTTCAGGAATTTAGTTTTAAGAACTTCCCAGGTTGTAATCGAGCCTGATGGCTGGTTCCTTAGCCATCTTCTTGCAGCTCCAGTCAAGGATACAAAGAAGGCTTGAAGCATGATTTGATCTTGAGTTATTTTGGGGATGTGAAATAAGTCAACAATCTCTAGAACCTTTTTGATGTGCTCGTTTGCATCTTCGTGTTCGGAGCCACTAAAAGTATTATCACGAAGTTCTTTAAGAAATTGCCCCTTCAATTCAAAGTGGGTGTCTTGGTTGATCGAGGGCCTAGTAACGCCTGACCCGTAATCTCCTCGGGTCTTGCTTATATATTGCTCAATTATTTCTGTCATTGTTTCTCTTACTTCTTCCTCTAATTGTTCCTCGATGTCAAAATTATGATCGAACTCCAGTGAATTTGATTCTACGAGACTTAGTGTATCGAAAAGCCTCCTTCTTATGCGAAATTTTTGTTCTGGGTTTTCAAAAGGTGAGATTAGTTCCTTTATAGAACTTTTTGTCATGCACTACCTGAAACAAATGACAATAAATCAGTAGGATATGTCATAATGAGAGAAATATAATCAAAAAAAGTAGATTTTTGGTCTGCTACTGTATCAGCTGACAGATACGCCGTATTCAATTAGTCTAAATACGTCGTATAGGTCTGTTGAATGTCAGTACGCTGTATTGAGTTTACTGAATAGACCGTATTATTGGAGAACAGATAAGCCGTTTAGACTGTAAAACTCAATACGCTGTCCTAAGCAAAAGGTTTGATACGTCGTATCTAACTGTTGGATACGGCGTATCAGGTGATCAGTCCGAACATAATACTATTTAAAATCAATTAAATGTGGGAATTTAAACAAACAATTTAAACATACAATGCGAATAAATACAAACATAATTAAATAATTAGATTACACTAAACTAAATTAATTAATGGTTAGAAATTCTAATAAAAATAAGGTTTAATTAATTCCAATCCTCAGCAGTGGCGCCAAAAAACCTGATGTGCAATCGTCTAGGGTCAATTAGTTGATTATAAAGTTTTAAATTTATATTTAGCCGACAAACCTAAAACAATACTTTAACGAGCAGTGTACCCAGTCAAGATGGAGTTTGCGGTAAGTAGGGTGTCGAACACTAAGAGTGGAACATTAATCCTATATTCTATTAGTATTTTAATTAGTCTATTTACTGGTTAAACCTATGCTATATACGTTGTCTAATGATATGGGGTTTTCAGCCTGAGAGACTGGCACAAGCTGGCACAGCAGAAGGTTTAGGTGAAAACAAATAACCAATTCAATACACCAATAAACACAAAAGAAGAAGATTAGAAGATAGACAAAGCGGGTACAAAAGCCAAATGATAAAGAAACCTGTATAAGCCATATTAAATCCGGTCAATGCTGGTTTGTTTGTTTAGTGCAATGATTTACTTATCTCGAAAGCGGCATATCATTCTCTAAGACATAGAGTGGACATTCATCTAAGACCTTAGACAAGATTTAAGTCTGTCACAATTAAACCGCATCCGCATAAAGCAATCCTTTAGTTTAATTATAACACCATAGAGAATAAAAGTATGGTGATCGCTGTTAAAACCCTAGAGCCCAACTAGACTTTAACCCACTTATTATCTGACGGTGTTTTATATACGATGTCCACCTATTCCAATATTTAATCAGTAAATAAGAGCATGATTCCTGAAACATAAACGGGTCACCTACCGGTCCAACTAAGCTCGTAACTCAAAGATAATGGCATAACGTTATTTGTGATCCAATTGGTCCAGTAATATGAAACATAATATGGAGAGCTATCCTAGTATCTTGATTACTTGGTCCGTATCACTAGATCCTATTGAATGATAGGTCGCATATTCAAACACATAAACAAGTATGAGGTGATAAACATAATTAACGAATCACGATAAATTAAGAAATCAATTTTTAAAACAAACCAACATTGAACTTTCATTATGATGGCTAATAGCCGAGGGTATTAGCCACACCATTGTAATATAACATAAGCGTAATCAACAATCAAAATCGAACGATTAAGAGAGTAAAAATTACACGATGTCTTCTATGGATTCATGATCAATGCTTGACCTTGGTGGCTGATCTTCTCTTCTAAAATTCGTCTTTAATGAGTATGGTATATAGAATATGATATTGCACATTGAAAACTCGTTTTTGAGTCAATCTATTTATAGTGTCTGAAAAAACGTCGAACCTGTATCCAAGCAAGGCCGAATACGGCGTATTGGTTGGATCCATGGAGTGGGCGCTAACGTTCGTAATAAAACATTCATATCAATCCCAATTTAACTTGAATTTACTGTAATCTTCGAATATTATCCTTCATTGGATATGGCTATGTAAGACAGAGTGAATACACCGTATTGGAATATGGGACAAAACGGCGTTTTTCCTTGTGAAGTCTTGGGCGCAGATACATCGTAATCTCTTTAGTTGGATACGCTTATTGTGAAAAACTCAGCAATCTATCAAATATCATCTTTTTAGCTCCAAGATTATGCCCTTTTAGCTTTATCTCCACAAAACACTCCTGAATTACTGCATTTATCAACTTTAAAGAAATTAAGTACCAAATAATGCAATAATTATATAAAAGTGGGCAAAATAGATGGGATAAATGATATAATAAAGTGACGTTATTTGATGTCATCAGCATGAACTAGGTAACCCATACAACATATGGATAAAGAGCAGGCTTCTGAATCAATCTTCCCCTTAATTCATACGCACATATTCGTCTTTTAAAAGTTTTCATAACTTCCCCTGAACCAACAATCCCTCTCTGTGAGCGTTTCAAGCTTTCTTTCAAATCTTAGATTATTTAAGTGCATAGCAAAATTACTAGTATAGTTGACCACATCAAAAATACTGCTTCGTTGATATAAGCTTAGTTTATTAACCATTTTATGGTTTATGAGGAAACATAACTGGAATCACAGCAATGTATATTCTCCATGCTTGAATAACTTTCTCACATCTCATCCCCCAAGAACCAAATTGATGCATTACTAAAAGTATCAAGATATCTCTTCCCCAATGTAGTTGGAATGATGCAGCCGAAAGTAACAAGTTAAAACACTGATTTTCACTACGGTTATGACATTTGTCTTCCCTAATGGCCTAATATAAGAAGAAGGTATGGGCTCTATCATGTGTACTTGTTATGTGTTCTGGTGTATCTACTTTTTCCCCCTTGATGGTTTTGATACCTCGGAATCATCAAAACCTTATACACACATATACTTAAAATCTTATATGAAGAATAAAATTAGCTCAAATCTATCTCGTGAGAAGCAACTGCTAATCAAATCTCTATTCATAAACTCTCCATGCCTATCTTTTTATAACCCCTTTGTAGACTATTTGAAGTAACCACTGATGGAGTAAACTCGATATACCAAACTTGAAACTAAAGTAGAATTCCCCGTTCTTGTGACTTAAGCTTGCACTTATGTTGGAAGAACGGTGTAGAGAATTTGTGTTGCATCCAAATCTCTAAGTACTCTATACTCAACAGACAAACTATGAGACTTTCATCACCTCTTGCGCTTAGCCACATCGTCTTCCATGCTTTTGACACTAAGTACTACAACGTAATCCTTAAGTGATAGGTATCTAGGTCTTCCAACCCAAACTACCACGACTTCTGTATAACTAGATAACCTAAGCTCTTCATCCTGAATTTTAAGAGTTAAGCCCGAGCAACTTATCATTAAAATTCTTGCATCCAACCAAACCCGACTTCAAGATAAAATAAGTACACACCCTCATGAAACCCAACTTCAATCTCAAATAAGTGATACCCAATCAACTCAGTAGTCACTTTTAAATTACATATCAAATCTAGCCATTACCATTTAAGTTCCAATGATTCTTTATAAAGATCAATCCCGATCTCATCATTTAAAAGTTAGTCACTTTGTCATTATAATCCACAAACACCAAGTAATATCAAAATTCACCCCAAATTGAGTCATTATCTATAAAATTTGGCTCATAGGTATAATATCTCAAAGAAATTCATATATTAAGCCCAAAATTAAATAGATATCTAATTAAGCCCATTTAGTGCCTTCTAGAAAATACATGTTAGGAATACAAAAAGTATCGGTCACTTCCATAATAGTGTAAGGTAGGCTCATAGTATAGTTTTTGGAACCTTGATAAGGTAAATAGGCCAAAACCCATGCCAAGCCCACAAGGCCTTTAAGTGGCCGGCTATGGCATAACATAAATACCCCTCTCCAGACCTTGGAGAGGGTTGGTTGTTTACTTTTCCTATTTCTAATCTAATATTGCTCTTTTTTCTTTCTTTCTAAAGTGTTCAATCCTTTCACTCTCTCTCTCTCTAGTTTTTCTTGTGTCATTTGATTGTGAGATAAGATAAATCATATATTCTACAATTGGTATTAAGAGCCATGGGGTGTTTAACTAGGTTTTGTGTGCGTTTTTCTTACTTGTTTTAGACGTGCATTTGGTTCGTACCTAATCAAGAGATTTTCATCTTTTGTGGGTTTAAAAACTATAAAGCTATAAACTTTCTTCTTTGTTTATCTTATTAAAGGGTAGTTGTACAAGAAAAACTTTGGAAAAACTCAAAAATCTTCATCTTTTTGTTGTTTTTGGTTTGAAAAAGGGTTTTAGGTACAAGAATCTTGATTTCAAATTTTTTGTGTTAAAAACCATAAAGTTTATGTTTTTAAGGTTCTCTTAGTCTTAGAATAGCAAGAAGTACAAGTGAAATCAACTAAAAAGGTCAAAAATTGTGTCTTTAAGTGATTTGATGTTTTTAAAGACGGCTTTTTATACACACTGTTTGAATATGGCGAGTTATACGTGTTGAATACGGCGATTTATACGTTATTGAGTACAGTGATCTATACGTGTGTGAATCCGGCGATTTATACGTGATTGTATACGGCGATTTATACGTGTGGTAATTAGGCGATTTATACGTGTGGTAGTACGGCGATTTATACACTTTCTATACGGCGATTTACACCTTGTTTAAATCCGGCGATTTATACACACCCTATGCGGCGATTTATACACTATATTTAAATCAGGCGATTTATCCCATTTTTTTAAAGGCGTTTTATACATTTTTCTTAAGGTGATTTATACATTACACTTGGTTGATTTATAAACTTACCTTAGGAGATTTATAACATATTGCCTTAGAGATTTATACGGTTTTTCTAGTGATTTGTAAAATCCCGTAAAGTATTCAATTATTTTCTTGGTTTTATCAAGAATTGTAAAATCCCGTGTTATCTTAATACTCAATCACTTAACACAACAACTTCTAATCACTAAACGATCAAAGGTTTATCTATTCTCATTCAATTAATCAATTAAAAATGACAACTTTAGCAGAATTTATGATCATTCCTGGTGCGGACAACCGTCCTCCCATGTTGGAGAAATTTTTGTATGATTCTTGGAAAAGTGGTATGGAATTTTACATGGAGAATACGGAGAATGGAAGAATGATTCTTGACTCAGTTCAAAATGGTCCACTTGTTTGGCCTACTATTACTGAAGAGGATGGTACTACTAGGAAAAAGACTTATGCTGAACTTTCTGCTACTGAAAAGCTTCAAGCTGATTGCGATTGCAAAGCTACCAATATCGTTCTTCAAGGTCTTCCACTGGATGTGTATGCTATTTTCAATCATCATAAAGTTACAAAAAGAGATTTAGGACAGAGTTAAGCTTCTTATGCAAGGAACAAAATTGTCATTACAAGAAAAGGAGTGTAAGTTGTATGACGAGTTTGATAAGTTTACATTTGTGAAGGGTGAAACACTGTTACCCAAGGGTATTAGCCCACAACCATTGTAATTATACAAGCGTAATCAAACAATGAAAATTGAACGATTAAATGAGTATGGTATAAAGAATATGATATTGCACACTGAAAACTTGTTTTTGAGTCTTTTATTTATAGTTTCTGAAAAAGACTTGATACGTCATTTTTCTATAACCCTAATTCACTTCTAACCCTAATATCATATTCTTTATAACCCTGAATTAGGGTTATAAAGGTGGAACTCGGGAGTCATTATTAGGGTGCGGATATTATCAGTAGTTAGGCTATTTTTAGGGTTTAAAAACCCTCTTGTATCAGCCTATAACTCCATGTTTTAATCAAGTGAAGTCCTTTATCCTTTAATCTTTCAATATATCTATGTGTGGTCTAATTAATTATTGTTCTTTGCTACCTTTTAACATGCTAAGCTAGATCTTATAGTGTTTGCTTATGATTGCATGAAAACTTAGTTCGTTGATCTTTTTAATATTGCTTCTTGTTGATGGATGTGCGTGTTTGGCTCTAGAAAACTAACTTCTTAATTACTTACGAAGACGTCTAGGGAAACAAGATTTAGTATAAAGGATACCATCGGTAACAGTCTTCATACTACCTTACCCACCTATGGTTGATCACCTTTTAAGTGTTTTAATGCATGTAATGTACTCTTAGGGGCCTTGTAATAGTCTTCATACTACCTTACTTGTGCGTTGCCTTAACGGAATATTACATAGATGGCGGGTTTGTGTAATTCGTTCATGACTTAGGAAATACTTACACATCGCATCACAAGAGTGACAAAGCAATAGAATTAAGAGAAGCAAACTAAGGATTAATGCCTGATTAAGTAAACACAGTTATTTACCTATACAAGTTTCCATAATAGTTTAGATTTAATTTCAGTTATTAGTTTAAAACTAAAACCCCCTTCAAACCAGAGATTTTAATTGCTTTTAAAAAAATATAAAAATACAAAAATAATCTTCTTTCAACCTTAGACCTTAGTTACGTTTAGTTTGGACCTTCCCAACTTATTCCCCTAGAGAATGATAACAACCCCAGAGTCTTGTCTATACTACAATACAACGGTTAGGTACTCTACCTGGGGAGTTGTAAAGTCTGGTGTGTTACAACGACCGCATCAAGTTTTTGGCGCCACTGCGTGGGGAATAGTTATGTTTTGAATTTTATTTAGCTTAGGTCTACTCGCTTGATTCCTATCAAGTGAGAATTTTAATTTCTGTCAATTAGCTTTCGTGTAGTCTATCTTTTCTTCGTTCCCTTTGTTTTGTAAAACTCTTTTTTGTTAACCACCATGGGAGACGAAAATCCTATCCGTACCTAAGGAGATTATTCCAAACCAAGCCATGAGGGTTATTGAAACATCATTGAACTCCCCGATAGGAACAATGTAGTGCCACTGCGATCCGACACCATCCGGTTGGTGCAAAACAGATGCTCATTCCACGGACTTCGGTCTGAGGATCCAAACCAACATCTTAAGGATTTTCTAAAAATTGTGGACTTACTTGACCTTGATGTTGCAAATAGGGAAAGGACGCGCCTTTATTTATTTTAATTTTCCATTCGTGATCAAGCTACCAATTGGCTTGAACGTCTTCTAGCAGGATCCATCTCAACTTGGGAGGATCTTTCCTTGCTTAATTCTTTCCACCAAGAAGGACTGATAAACTCCGTAATGACATCTTGATGTTCCAACAACATCACGTTAAATCACTTTCTGAAACATGGATTCGTTTCAAGAACTTACTTCAAAAAGCCCCTCACCATGCCATTGATCTTTGGCTCCAAATCTAAATTTTCTATGATCATGTCTCTATTCATCTTAAGAGTGAAATTGACCACGCCGTCGGCGGCAAGCTTCACGATAAAAACGCTGAAGAAACTTAGGAAATCATAGAGAACCTCGTTCTTTACGACCATAAGGGCTGGGACGATCCAAGAGACTTCGCTAAACCGGTCAAGGTAATTTCTTTACCTTAAGATACATCGAGAACGCCCGACCGATGACTTCTTGAGCTTGAAGATCTAATTAGCTTCTTACATAAAGGATCAAGAATAACGCCTAAAACAAGCTCAACACACATTCCTCAAGCATATGTCAAAGCAATTTCCTTAAACCATCACTCACGAAACCTTGAGGACCCACCGAGGCAAAATTCTTTCACTTTTCAAAAACATGTTCGTTCGGACCCCCAACACCAAACACTTGAACCTAGTTTCAAAGCTCAAATACAAAGCACATGACGGCACATACCGAAAGGATGAAACGGTTCGAAAAAACCATATTTAAACAAAGAGAGGAAATCAACGATAGAATGGTGGAAATGTTTAGCCTTTTGAAAGAACTTACAACAAGTAGGACTCCAGAAAAGGCACTGGTAAGAGAATAGGCTAGACACTCCATCACTAAGAACGTTAACGCCATCTCCCTTGTTAAAATGGAGAAGGATAAGAAAATTTAAAACAACATGGTTGTTGACAAGAATGTTATAGAACTTAGTGAATCGAATGCAATAGAGCCTAAGGAAGAGGTTGATATGAAGAAAGAAGTGGGATACGGAACTAATAATGAGCCGGTTAGGAGTGTGGAGGAACAGATAATAAGAGATGAAATTAAAGAACTAGTGGAGATGCCTAGGTCACGACACATAGGATATTACCTTAAACATGAAATCAATGAGAAGCTGACCGAGGGTCTTATAGATAATCAAAGATATAATGACTCCTTGTTAGCAACACGTTTAGGTAAGATGTACTATGAGACCTATAATTCGTTACCCGTAGAACCTATGTACAACGCAATCTTCAAGAAGAAGATAACAAAAAAGGAGGATATGGGAGGCAATTTTGTGATACCATGTAACATAGGAGGATTAAAATGTATGGATGCCCTAGTCGACCAAGGATCTGATGTAAACGTTATGCCCCTTTCCATCTACAATAGGCTAACTAACGAAAAGCCCGTAAGAACCAACATTAGACTCTCTATAGCTAGTCATTCATATATTTTCCCCTTAGGTATAGCTGAGGATGTATTGGTTGAGATAGCCGGTTATATATACCCTATAGATTTTGTGATCTTAGATGTTAAGGAAGATAAGAAGAAGCCCTTGATTTTAGGAACACCATTCTTAACAATGGCTAAAGCCAAGATTAGGTTTGATAAAGGGACAATAACTCTAAAATCTGGCAAGAACAAGATAAATTTCTTTAAGATCCCTGAGTACCTTTATAGAGTCGAGGAAGGAACCTAGAGTGACATAGATCCCACAGCCCCCACTACTACCATAAGTAGGCTGATTTTGGAATGGGAGGAAAGAATCAAACTCCACCAAGAGAAAGAAATGAAGTTTAACTAAGGAGAAGTAAAGTGTTTAACGATTAACGTTCCACACTCGTGAACGAAGGTTGTGAAGTGAGTGACCAAGAAGGAGTCATGTAAGGAGTGTGACTCCGAGTCTAGCTACAAGTTTCATTAAATAAACAAAAGCGCTTTTTGGGAGGCAACCCAAACTTTTACTTTTTCCCGCATGTTAGGAGTGTCATGTGTGTTTTAATTCTTTATCGTTTGTTTTTATATGTTTGGATTATGTGATCATGCTTTGTTTTGTTTTTAACTTCGTCTTAATTGCAATCAAAGGTATTTTGCATCAAATAAGTGTAGGGGAAAATATTTGGTTTATAAGAACCATTTCAAACATATAAAATAGATAATTTAGATTAATTCACGTCTTGTGTATCTGTTTCAAGTCATATGATTGTGTTAATTGTATTTGTTGTTTATGTAGTTGTTTTTCCAAGAAATAACTAATAGGAATTGCGTGCATAAATTTTTCTAAAAAAGATTCTTTACAGACGCTGGAGACGACGTCAGGATTAATCCTGATGGCGTCGCGTCTCTAACTACAGTAAAATTAGTATTTTTTTTAATTCTTAGAAATTAATTTTGTATAATTTCCAGAATTTGTAATTTTCCTCAAACTTGCAGAAATCACGATTACATAAGCACATTCATCATATCTTTATTGTTTTCGTAGTGTCAAAACCCTAATTAATTACGTTGTATATTATTATCCCGTCGATTTTACACCATGTGTAGTTGTTTCTTATCTTTAGTTTATAGATTATATTTGATGAGGAAAAGCCCAGAGTTCTTAGAAGTTTCATGTGGACTATTCTTGGATGACGATTTAGCCAAGATCATTTGTTTCTTCTCCATTATTGAGCAAAACCAGGGGAGTACTCGTTTCTTTTGCCTTTTCTTTTTCCCTTTATTCATTTTTCAGGTACTTTTAAGAACATTGGAGATAATGTTCAAAATAAGTGTAGGGGCAAATAAAGCCTTAGAAACAATTTCTTCATTTGCCTTTGTTTTGTCCTTAAAATGATGAGTAAAATACTAAAACGTAGCGTAGACGGTAATTTTGACTCAAATTTAAAATTTTTTATGACACATACTGATGGAAACTTAGTATTATTAGCGTCTCATGGATAGGAATTATATGACTAGCACAAAAATCCTATGGTATGTGTTTAATTACACATACCTTTGACCTTTAAAAATGAGCTTAAATAACAAAAAACGTACCAAAAATACATTGTATTTGTATGTTTTGCATTTGTATTATGCAGGTAATGGATATCTAGGAAAAGGCCAAAAATCGAAGCCAAAACGACAAAATCGATCACGAGAACTGAAAGAGCGTGAAGAAAAGTCAAAAATCAAAGCCAAGTCAAAAAGTCAAAGTCAACATAAAGTCAACCCTGACAAAGTCAAAGACAGAGCCGAAACCGAAGAAAAACTTAATGGGCCAACCTGTACCCATCTAATGGGCCGGAACAGCCCATTAAGCTTTTATTATGAAGACTTTTAAGGTTTTAAACCTTATATAAGCCCAAAACCCTTTTATACTTTAATCGGCCCTATGTCAAGCCCAAACAAGGACTTAACAGCCCAACATATATACCAAACGGCCGTTAGAGTTTGTATCACCACAAGGACTTACCTTGCAACAACTCAATATAACCTCAGGGACCTTACTTGCCAAGTCCTCAAAGTAGTATTGCCACAAGGACGATCACTGCAATAACAAGTTACAAGATGAGGGGCCATTTGTGCCAAAGCTCTAAACTTTCACCCTGCAATCAAAACACTGTACATCGTCCTAAATTTCCTGCCCCACCTCCATTTTTACTATTACACTTACCTTGAGGTTAAACCCACTTAAACCCACATTATAGAAGCTAAAAGGAATGCAAAGGATGACGTTTTAGGCCTTGACACGTTGGCAATCCAATGGAATGATTGCGTGGACACATCCAAGGGTTGTGAAGGATTTAAAGAAGCACAAGATGATTTAAAGGGCCAAGATTGAAGCTACTTTTCCTCTCACACAAGAAAACCAAGCCAAGGGTCTAGGTCCTTCTATCCGGCCTATAAATAGAGGGCTTAACCCTTGTAGTGAGGCTCGGTAGTTTTTCTAAGTTTTTAGTCTCTTTTAATGTAATTTTTATTTAAGTTTTAAAGCTATTTGTATTTCCTTTCCTTTGTAAAAGTTTAAGTTTTTAATGAAATTTTGAGGTTTGTGTTTTTAAGATACTGTGTTTGATCATTTTATATAAGTTGTCAAGCCTTGAAAAGCTATGAAGCAGCTTATAGATCTCACCTAGAAGCTTCACTAAGCTTTTGGTTTCTTGAATCAAGCCTTGGTTTACTGTTTTATCACTTTTATTAACTGTTTTAATCATAGAAATCTAAAAAAAATACCAAAGAAAAGAAAAAAATATAAAGAAGATCTCATGGAGCATGGTGTATTTTGGATGGCCATGGGTTAGTGCTTATGTGGATAAGCTATAGGATGTTTATGAACTGATTTGGGTACTTTAGTCATTCACAAAAGCTTGGACTTTTGTAAGTCTTCTTTTATCCATTTTTAGCTTATTTACTATAGAACAGCTTATTTGTGCTTATTGATTGTTCTTATTTGCTTATCTATGCTTATTAATGATATTTAGACTTAAAAACACCTAGCTTATAGTTTGAAAATTAGTTGTGCAAGTTTTTCTTAAATCTGTCTTAAAGTAGCTTAAAATTTGCATAATCTTTAATATAGTTGTTTTTGCTGATTTAAGTGTTATAAGTTGATCATTGTGTTTGTTATAAGTTGTTAAAGATCTGGTCTTAAGAGTTTGTTCATTAAAAATCAAGGAATCAAGTTAAAATTGGCAAATCTGTTTTTAAAGGAGTGTTTGGTTTAACTATGAAAAAGGGTTAAAATGGGTCATATTGAGTTATGCCTTTTGGGTTATGATAGTTTAGCTTGAAATCATCATAAGAGTCAGCTGTTAAGAGTTTTTAAGCATTAAATTTCAAATTCTTAGTTTATAAAAGTTGTTATTTGAATCTGTCAAAGTTTTGACAGATTATGGTGTTCTTATTGTTTGATTTGTGATTTATAAGTTTGAATGCAAGGTTTGTGTTTGATTTAGTCTTAAAACAAGTTAGAAACCAAAGTTGTAGACTCTGCAAGTTTTGTTTAGATTTTTACCAAAACTGTCAAAAAGTGCTAAGTGTTGAAAAATTTGAGAAATGGCTTTTTTATTTGCTTATTGTTGCTTATCCTGAATTTCAAACTCCTTTTTGAGTATTGATTATTGTTCTTTGAGGTTTAAATTTAATCTGTTTTTTGGTTATATAGTCATAAGGATCTGTTTGTGTGCTTATTTTTAAGCTCAAAAGTATGGTTTTGTTAAGATTGCAAAGTGTTAAGTCAGTGTGAGATAGCCTTTTCATGAAGATTTTTAAGTGCTTATTTGAATTTCAAAATGCTTTTTCTTTGTAGCTTATTGTAGCTTTTTGGCCATTCTTCTTAGTGGTATAAGCCACTAAGCCATAAGGATCCTTTTTCTAGCTTATTTTTAAGCTAGAAAAGTACCTGTTGGCCTTTTTGCTTATCAGTTTGGGCCAAAAAGCTATTTGCTTATTTAGGCTTATTAGCTTATTACCTTTGCTTATTCTAGGCTTAGTTTAGCTTATTAGGTTAGGTTTAGTCCAATTTAGCTTATTTCTCTTAGCTTAGAACTTATTTGAGCTTATTTGCAGTTTAGCTTTTAAAAAAATTAAGTTTTATAGCTTTTTAAGTTTCCTGTCATTCTAGCTTAATTTAGTGCTTATTTTTGTTCAAATTTGCTTATAAGGTTTAGTTAAGCTCTTGTCTTAGCTTATTATTTTTTTTTTGCTTATTTGAGCCCAAGTAGTAAAACAGTTAGCATTTTCATAATTTAGTGGTGTTAGGCTTATTTTGTCTTAGCTTATTTTAGTGCTTATTTGTAGTTTATAAAAATAGTGTTTTTGTAAAAAGTACTTATTTTTAAGTTTTCTAAAAAGTTATAAAAAATGGCAAAAACAAAAACATTTGGGAGTAGGGGATGCCCCGGTATGTGAGCAAAGGCTCGAAACCTGGGACCTCAACCCCCACAACAAACGTTTTTAAACAACACACAACACACTACCACTTGCCCTGGGGTCTTTTTCGATTTTACTTTGCAAATATAAATATTATATCGTTTTACACCTTTTAGCTTATAGCAGTGTTTGGCTTTATTTCACTGCTTATTTGATAAGCTGTTTTCACAAGCTTATTTTTATTAGATTCTACATTGTTCAAGCCACTTTTGCAAAAAAAATTCGGATTTTTATTAAATCGTTTAGTATTTTTAAACATTTAATTTCGTTAAAATCGTTTTTAATTCATAAAAAATTATAAAAAAGTCAAAAAATATAATTCTTTTTTAGAAAATTTTCTTTTAACATTTAGAAACTAGGAAAATTAGATTTGCTTTCGTAGAGTTTAATTTGCAAAATTTATTTTTTTAAAGAACGAGATTGAATCCCGTTCACGTTTTTAGTGTTTTTAAGCTTAAATCTTTTCCGTTTTTTGGTCTAGTTTTCTTTGTTCTAGCTTTTTAGTCAATTAAGACTTATAAAAACCAAAAAGATCATTTTAGGACTTAATTTTGATAATTTAGGGTTTTTAGGTCCCGTTTAGGATTCCCGTTTTGCGTTTTTAGTTAAAATTTGTCTTACCTTAAGTGTTTTTAAGTTTTTGCCTTAATTTTCCCGTAGTTTTAGATAACCAATCATAATCTTGTTCCATTCAAGCATCGATTCTCAAAACGCCTCTCGACTTTCAATTACATTCCTCGTTGGGGAAACGACCCGGGAATCATACTCCCGGTTTACTACAATTGTGATTTTTGATTCTTACCCTATATTTATATATTTATTTATATTTATATATATTTATAAAAGGTATAATCAATCTCGATCAGTTTTTGGCGCCGTTGCCGGGGAGGATTGTATACGATTGTTGAGCCATTTGAAAATTTGTGTTTGAAGGTCCTTCCGAGTGAAGTTATTTTGTTTATTTTCTTATAAAAAAAATACAAAAAGATTTTTCTTTTATTTAGTATATATATAATATATAAAAAAACATTATCCATAAAAAGAAATAATTTTTTTTACCAAGTTGGTAAAAGAACACCAACATATAATACTTTCAACTGAAGTATTATCCATTAATAAGTTCCCGAACCAAAGATCAAAAACTTACCTTTTGTGTCTCTCGCGAGGTACGGCTCACCTTTTAAAGTTAAACAAACTCCTTTGTGCGTTTTTCTTTTAGAGAGCTACCGTGAAGCGAGTTGATTATTAGGTTTAAGTGTCTTATCTCATTGTCCGTTATTAAAATATATTGTGAATACATTGTTGAAAAACCAAAAAAAAATAAAAAATAAAAAGAAAAAAAATTAGTATAAATTTTCTTTTTACATTTTAGTGCATGCGCACTCGTTCTCAATCTCGTAATTCTAACCGTCAACAACAACAAGTCCCACCGACTTTTGTTGAACCATTTAATCTTGTGGAACCTATTGAAAATCAAGCTCCTCCCGTAGTTACGATGGACGATAATCGTACTATGGCTCAATTGCTCGAAGCACCCACCGTGGGTTACGAGGATGCCATCGTTGTGCCCGAGATCACCGCGGACAACTTTGAGCTTAAGCACGGTTTGCTTACCCTCGTTCAAAACAAACAATTTTTCGGACATGACAAAGAAGACCCTCATGCTCACATCCGTTATTTCAACAAGATCACTTCTACGATGAAGTTCCCGAACGTCCCGAGTACGTCGGTAAAGAAGCCATGAGGGTTCCTTATTATAGATCAAGGAAAAACCCTAACAACATACAAAAACGAATAAAAGGATAATACATATCTTTTCCTATAATATATCATACATATCTCTTAAACGGTACCCAACAAGGAGAATTGTAATCTACTAACGGTAACGATAACAGTAACTAACTGATCATATACTTAACAACTATTGTACTGTCAATACTAACTATAACTATCGGTACTAAGTATTATCACTAACGTACTAAAGTCAGAATAGAAAAATCCAACAATCCTCCCCTAAAACAATGATTGTGAACTCTTTTTAACTTCATGTTTCTTCAGTTAATCTTCTTAAGTTCTTGGAGGATTTATCCAAACACTTTTTCCATCTTTAACAGCAACTTGTCTTTATCAGAACAATACCAACTAAGTTAGCTGTCGTAGTTTTTGCAACTACCAGCCATAAAACGGTTTTGATGTTCCTTGTACCATATCCTTTGCTCTGGGAAAGTTTAACTCTTATTTCAAAAATATGGTGAGTTAATTACCATACAGTTTTTGGTAAACTGTCAACCATCAACGGAATTGATTTGTCTTTACCAAATACCGTTTGCTTTTGGACTAGTCAATGCTTCATTGTCATAACATGGTGCATTGATAAACCATATAGTTTTTAGCAAAACAACAGTGTAATCACAGATTTGAGTAGTCTTTACCAAGAACTGTTTGATCTTGGACTAGCCAACTCTTCACCATGAAGCAAGGTGAGTTGAAAACCCTACAATTTTTGGTAAATTGTCAACCATAAACAGATTTAAGAAGTCTTTACCACAAGCCGTTTGCTTATGGACTAGCCAGTTCTTATGCCTGTTAAGCATGGTGAACTGATGACCATTTGTTGTGTGGTGGTTAGCCAACACTCAAACCCTTCTCAAGTCCATTCACAGCATCACTCTTCATCAATCTGTTTCTTAATGAATCTTATTAAATCAAGGGCAACAATACTTTCTCTTTCAACTTCTAATCCCAGATCAAGCATTCTTTGCAATAACTCCTTGGAAAGAGGATATCTTCTTTCAACTAACATATGGATACAATCCCACTCAGCACCAAAATCAAAACTCCTGCAAGCTTCGAACAATCTCCAAGAATAATCCTCCCAGATCTTGTGATTTCTAGAAATCACTTTGATCATTTTCTTCAGTTGAGGATTCCATCATTATCTTCAAATCTCCCCAAAGAATCAACTCAAATCCTTCTAATGTAATTTCTGAGTACTGCTCCATCATCAACTCATACAAGTGAAATAAATCTTGCCTATCAAATATATGAAGTACCTCCATCAATATTGATGCCCTAGAAGTTCCATTGCTCTGTATATAACAAGATAGTCTCCATCTGGTGATGATACCTTGTCCAATCTAGCAATGACAGATTTCTTCTCCATTATCTCACTATCTAAGGTACCTTCAAATGTAACAATCTTTAGGCATTTTCTATGTTCATCATCACTGTCATCATCTGACTGTTTTCTTGGCTTTTTCCTTGCAATCATTTTGATATGACCCCCTTTTCTCTTCTTTGAACCCTGCTCTGTCACTTCTACCTTAGCAGGTACCTTTTCTATGTCTTCTTCCTTTAATCTCTTCTGATTAGTGTCTTTTACTCCTTCATTCATCTCCTTAATCCTTCTCTCATCCTCAGTGGAACCACAATCAGTGAAACTTTCATACAAACCTCTTCACTTCTCATACAAACTTGTATTTCTTCAAAAGTTTTTGCTCTTTAGGTCTGAGTGTTTCTTGAGTTCCAACATGCTTCAGATAATTCATCATTTTAATTCCTAAGCTGAGTTTCGTTGTAGGAGGTTTTGTCTGATTGCAATAGAGCTCTTTGTTTCAGCAAGAAATCTTCTTTGAGCTGGGGCAATGGAATCATGAAGGAACTTTGTGCTCTTTCATTCTATAATGAACTGCACTCTCCTTCACCTTGAAGTCTTATGAGCTAGAAGATTCTATTCATGCTTCAATTCTTGCTTGAATGAATTCATATTCATCTGAAAGGGCATCTTTGTAGCTTCTCCTCAGCTAATCATTTTTCTTTCTTCTTTTGTTTCCTAATCCTCTTGCAAACTTTCTAGCCATCTCTTCATCCCTAGCAAGTTGCTTAAACTTCTTTTCAGCTCAGGAATAGCCCCCCTCAGATCGTATCAACTCATTCTTCTCTTTAATTTTCTTCTTCCCTTTATCTTTTGGATCAATCTTTGGAAGAGGCTTTAAAGTCAATAGTGATCTAGTTGAAGTAGGCCTAGGTCTCTCAGTCTCTTCAACATCCTTAAGCTCAACTCCTTTCTCCTTTTCTCTTGAAACTGCTTTGGCTTGGCTCATGTTGAGAAGAACCTGAGCAATAGTTTCATCATCTCCAAACATTGTAGGAGTAGTTGAAGGAGTGGTTGAAGTAGCACTTCTTGCTTCAGTTTGATCATCAGTACCTTCATCTAGGCTAACAATACTATCTTTTTCCTTGTCGGTACCTTCTTTCTCCTTGTCGGTACTATCTTTTGATCTGTCAGTACTAACTTTTTCTTTGTCAGTACTAACTGCATCTTCAGTACCCTCTTTCTCTGCATTCACTCCATTTCTTGTCCTCCCCACATCTTGAACATCCTCAATATCCCATATTATCAATTCATCGTCCATCAAGCTCAACAAACATGGATCTTATGGACTGAATGTTCAGCTTTGGCATACTTCCTCCCCTGTTCGATACAGACTAAAAACAAAATCCTTTGCCAACCAGTTTGACTTCAAGATTTTCTTTCCTGCCAACCTTTGCCTTTCCAAAGAGACACTGTTACATGCCAAGGCTCTGTGGTGTGGGTATAACAGGGTTTGAACTTGCTTCTTGAGCTTCTTGATCTGTGCCTTCAAGTGTTTAATCTCCTTGGCTTGATCTGTAACCTGTGTACACAAAGAGATACAAAGATCATAGACACTTTGGAGTGTCATGCCACCCTCAGTCCCTGAAAGGGATCTATCACTGGATGACTGACCTCCTTGATTCCCACCAGAAACCTCTGGAATAGAATCAGGAATATAAGGAGTAGGTGAAGGTCTAGGTGATGGGTCAGATTGAGGCTCAACATTTGCTTCACTTGGGTGAGGAGGAGAGGGTGTAGGTTGTGGTTCAGATGGTCTTTCTGAAGTAGCACCCTCATCCTCAGTTGATTGTACCAACATAGAAGCAAATAAAGGTGTGACTTTTCCCGAAAAATGTTTACCCTTTTTAACCATAAAGGAGAAAACTTTACTTGTCAAAGCATTTACAGGAAAATGATCTAAAGGTACTGGTACATTCACTAGCTGTTTATCCAAAAAGATTGAAATAAAACGTGGATACATTACAAACTTCTTCTTTGCATCTAAATGTCTAAGCATACCATCAAAAATTAATTTAAGAAAAAATTATATTTCTGATTAGATGTTAAGCAATGATAGCAGTGGCAATGTAGTGGAATTTTTGATCCCAAGAGGTGCCTTTTGCGAGCTAAGGCAGTGATTTAGGGTATGAAATAGAAATTTCCATTGGGGTGAAAATAGTGCTTTGTTAAATGTTAGGACAGTTAAATCCCCCTTATACCCCCCATGAGCTTTATAGCATCAAATATGGCCTGATTATTCAGAGAATCTATCCCATCAACATCATCAAAACAAAGATCACTTTGTATGGATACTTCGGAGATAGTTACAGGCTTGCCAGTTACTTTGGCATTAATATATCTAACATTATTGAATGTTTGGGACTTATCAGATGTCCAAAACTGTTCAACAAACGTAGTAGAGATTACAGGACTCACAGTGAGAGCATAGTGAATAGAGCTGCGTGTAAGAAAGTCAATAATCTCATGAAACTCTGCATTTCCATCAGTCTTCTCTAGATAAGCAACCATATTGTGTTTAGGGCACGATTCAAGAACAACCATGGTTGTAGAATTTGTGATCGTCGGTGAGTGAGAGATTAGGGTTTGAAGAAGGAGAGTAATTGAGAGAGATTACGTGAGTGAATTTTTGCAATTGAGATGGATTTATATAGGTTAAATAAACCTAAGAGCGAAGAAACCGTTACAAGTTACACTTTAGACCCTTGGCGGTATTTTCTTCAACGTCTCTTTAGCGGTACTAACTTTGCCCATCGGTACAAAAATTGCACTGTCGGTACTAACTTTTGTGAAACAAGACTTCAACAAGTTCGGCAATAAGAGTTCTTTAGTACCGTCTATATCTCTCTGTAATGACTCTTTATATCCCAAATAACTCCATGTAAATCATCACCATTACCAGAATCCTTCTTTGTGCATAACATACAAACTGTACAACACAGCCATTTGCCTCCCCTTAACTAATGCAGCTTATGGATTGATCATCCCAATAGTAACAACCAAGAACTAAAACCTGCTAACATCAAATGCCTTGGTTAGAAGATCAGCTACATTGTCATCAGTGTGTATTTTTAGCACCTGGATAAGTTTTTTCTCATATGCATGATAAGTGCTTAATTACACATATCTTTTACCTCTAAAAACGAGCTTAAATGACCAAAAACAGACAAAAACTGCGAAAAACTCTTTTACATGTGTAAAATCCTAAATGGTAATTTTTGCATTAAGAACATATACACACAAAAAATGATAAATTAAAGACATAAAGGTTTTAGGAACCTTCGTGAGATGTGGATGATGATCAACAAAATCTAAAATCCTTATTTACAACAAAACCCCCAACTTGCAAGACTTGAAAACCTAATTCCAATGAAAACCTAACTTTGTCAATACTTGCTTCAATCTTGTAACCTTTATCCAACCCTTGTCAAACACTTAAATATCTTAGATATGATGTAGGTAGGTGTGTATGCCTTAGAAAATCAAGCTATGGTTTATGTAAAAAGGTATTGATGTCGATGGGGTGTAGAGCCAAAAGAGAGAAAAGATGAAATCTTTCTTTAAAAGTAAAGTGTAATGAGTTTTACCCTTCAAGTCAAGACTTATATCACAAGTGTTAGTCAAGAACACGATACAAGAAAAGATGAGTGATTTAGAAGTCATATGGTCAAGTAGGTTTTGTGTAAGATGGCATGTGTAACATGACGAGTTGTTGAAGCTTTACTTGTAAACTTATATATACACATTTTATTTCTAAGTCAAACATTATATCTTTGTATATATCTATCCATATCCGTTTTTTATATGTATATAGGTGATGTTATTTTGTGAATTTTGAGTATTGGGTATAATCGTGGGTATTTGTTGAAGCGTAGAAAAGTTTTTGTGGTTCCGGGTATGCCTAAACGTATTTTATCACGAAACGTAAACGTTTTACGTAACCAATAAAAATACAATGAACAATGATAATAATTCATTCTGAAAATAATTACCTTAACCTTGTTTGATGTAACACTTGATTGTTGATGCCCGTTACATGGATGATTATTTAGCTTACGCGATTTAACTTAACTTTTACGATTAAAGCTAAACCGCTACATACTATAAAAAATACATATTGGATTTATTGATGATGTCAATGACTCTTAAACACGGGGTGTTATAGCATAAACATTTGTTTCTTCTATTCTAGTTCCTTTCGGAAACCACAATCTAAGTGACTAGTTCCGTCTTATATACCATAAATATACGCTAATGCTTCTAAATGGGTAAGTCCTTAGGATCTTCTTGGAAATTAGCACATAATCAAACACTAAAACAAAATATCCGTCCTAATTGCAGTTAAATAAGAGTAAACTACCAATCATACCTCGATATTTAGAGCTATCCACGGAGTCGACTTCATTGTCCTTAGTGAGCTGATCTCCGTTGACATCGGTGTCTTGGTTAGTTTGGAATCTTCCAACCCGAGCTTCTTTAACAACTCCTTGATGTACTTGGATTGATTGAAAAATATTTCGTCTTCCATTTGTTTTGATATCTGAAACCCAAAGAGTTCAACATCGCCTATCATACTCCATCTCAAACACATCATGCATGGATTTTGTGCAAAATCATGACACAAGTTTGACAATCTAGAACCAAATATAATGGTCGTCGACATATATTTAAATAATATGTAATGTGACTTTGATTTCTTAGTAAAAACTGTGTTATCGACCATCATCCCATTGAATCTCGTGTTTATAAAAAATTCTTTTTAGTCTATGAAACCAGCTTTGGGAGCTTGCTTAAGACCATACAAAGCCTTTTTAAGTTTATAAACATAGTTTGGTTTTTGAAAATCAATGAACCCCGGAGGTTGAGCAACGTAAACCTCTTCGTTTATAAAACCATTTAGAAAAGCACTTTTTACATCCATTGGATATAATTTAAAATCATTTGCACAAGCAATAGCAAGAAGTATTCTAATCGACTCTAATCTAGCTACTAAAGCATATGTTTCATAATAATCTATACATTCTTGTTGATTATATCCTTGTGCTACTAATCTAGCCTTATTTCTAAATACTATACCGTTTTCATCTAATTTAATTCTAAAGAACCATTTTGTTCCAATGACGGATTGACTTATAGGTAAAAGGACTAATTCCCAAACGTCATTAGTTACAAATTGATTTAATTCATTTTGTATAGCTACAACTTACACCCTACTTTCTCCTTTAATGCTTCATGGACAATCTTTGGTTTTATTGTAGATATAAAACAACGAAATTGACTAATGATTTTGGTCTTGAGATCTTAAGGTTATTTGATTATAATTTCCCTATGACTTGATCTAGTGATGATTTTTGGACGTCCTAATGTTAATGAGTTTCGTCAACTTCTATCGACTTATCTTCTTCCATTCTTAATGATTTACTATTTTGGGTATTGTATCTAATGGCTTCTTTTTTCACACAACATTCATCATCATGAACGTTGGAGAATTTTGTAGGAGAGGACTTTCATCGAATGTCCTTTTGATTGATTCTACAACTTTATTATAATATATGTTTATTTAGTACACATAAGCTTTACTATTTGAGAATACCCTAAAAAAACAACCTTCGTATAACTTTGGGTCAAACTTTGGTTAGATAGTCTTTAGTTGATTTAGATAAAACACTTGCTTAACAAATACTTTAAAGTATTCTAAAGAAGGTTTCCTACCTCTACATATTTCATAAGGAGTTTTTCCCAGTATTGTTTGAATTAATATTTTATTTAATATATAAGTTGACGTATCAATGGCATTACACTAAAACTTTTGTGGAATGGATTGTTCATTAAGCATGGTCCTTAGACATTTCTTGTAAGGTCCTATCATTCTTTCTAACTATCCTAATGTGATTAGTTGGAGTACATGGAGCTGAGAAGTTATTAAGTAATCCTCGTCCTTCACAATAAAGCTCCGAATTGTACTTCATTATCAAATTCCCAACCATGATCCATTCTAATTGCTATTATAAATACCTATTAGTTTTGAATTTTTCTATTAATATTTCAAATTTCGTCAAAGCTTCAGTTTTTAGTCTTTAGAAATCTAGTCCCATGAATACCTAGAATAATCATCTACTACAACAATGTTGTATAATTACCTTCCATAGCTTTAATTGCAATGGAACCAAAATAATCCATATGTAATAATTTTAAACATCTTTTAGTGGAAACCATATGTTAGCTTATGACTTACAGAGCTGGCTTCCTAATTTTTACAAGCATCACAAAAAAATATTTATCATATTTTAGCTTAGTAAGTTTTATAACAAATTCAATAGATGACAACGATTGAATTAAACGCATATTTGCGTAACCAAGTCTCTATAACCATACAAGGTAAATTTATCTAACTACCGTGGCGAGACAATAATTCGTCTTGAACTTATTTCCTATTTCCAGTACATAAAACATTTACATAATCCCATTCCTATGATTTACATCTTTATTTATTTCACTACCTTCTCCGTGAATAAGACTTGACACTTAATTGTCGCAAATTCGAGCCGACACTTAGTAAGTAAAAATTAAGTTATCTACGGGTCTACATTAATATATAAGAGAGTCATTATAGATTTGTAACTCTGGCCATATCTTCCTTTAGGTTACGTCCCAAAAACAACATTACCTCCGTCTCATTCTTTATATGTTGAGAATAAAACTCTTGTTTACTAGTCATATGTTTGGAGCAACCACTATCTTTGATCCACTCATCCAGTTCCAAGCATGTTCTCAAGCATACATATTTCAACAAAAACAAATTCAAGTGTTTGGTCCCTAATATCTCATAGGTCCAAAAATGCTAATGTTGTAAATCCCTTGCATTTGTTGCAATTGATTGGGATATAAATGGGAATAACAATTTCCCATATATAACGAAGCCTGAATTTTGTTGGGTTTTCCAATTCACATGGAAAGTTTTGATGAATTGGTTGTCAAGAGTTTCTTTTTAGGTTGAGGTATTGTATCTTGGATGAGAAGAAAGATGTTTACTTCTAGTGAGTGTTTCGGTCTAGACGCGGTTTGACATAACCTATAACCTCTTTTAGGGATAGTTTTAAGGACGGTTTCTTGACTATCAATGCTATATGTATTAGTTTCTTCCTAGAAAATAACAAAATCTGATCTAGAAGATATAAGTAGACTAAAATCGCGTTCTGTCCCTTTTTTGCCATAGTTGCGACTCACGGATCCAGGTAAGGTGGATCTGTGCACCTTTATGGTGGATCCGTCCATCCCTTTTTCAGCGGACGATCCAACAAAACTCATGGTTTTAGTTCCGCTTGTTGACGCTTTATCGCTATCAAATCCTAGACCTATTTTGCAACTAGGTGACTTTTGATTGTTTAACATTTCTCTTAGTAATAGCACTTTTATCAAATTTAACAAATTTAACCTGAGTTTCTGTAAGTTTGGCGTTTTTTGATTTAAGTTCCTCACATGAATTACATACAATCTCAACTTCTTTGCTTCTCTCAAGTTTTAAATGTTCTCGAGTTCAATACTAAAAATTTTCTTTTCTAAAAGAATCTCTTTTAGTTTTTCAAAATTTTATTATTGTTTAATGATTTTTAAGCTAATTTTTCACATAAGCTATCGTATTCTATTTGTCATACTATCATTATCAGAGAGAAGAGCTCATCACTATAATGCAGAATAGTTTAAGAGTTACCTCATTCACAATTAAGCCAGAGACAAGTTTCATCGTTAGTTTTATCTTCGCATCTATCGGCGTCCATTATTCGCTAATCTAGTCGTCCAAGAACCATCCAATGAAGGCCTTTTTTATCTTTGGTTCAAGTAAAGATGGAGATGAAGATACCTCGTTCCAGCAGAGTCAAGTTCATAGCCACATGCTTATACTCAAGACTCAATGACTTTATAACATCAAGAAAGGATGGCCCAAAGCTTCTGTAAACTCTGATATCAACTTCTTCTTGAGTATGTCAAAATGATGAAGTTATGAATTGATGAAGAAATACAAACATAAAGTCAAGCTTTCAAGATTACAACAATTATGAGCATGTTGGCCCGAAAGTCACAACCATAAAAGATGGCAAAAGATCACAAGATGATGATTAGAGATTAAATTTGGCAGATTATCTCAAGAAAGCTCAAGATCACATACAATGACAATCTTAAAGAAACAAGCTCAAGTCACAAGTCAAAGATCACTACATAAAGATGCAAGACAAAAGATCAACTATTACACAAAAAAGACTCAAGATCAGGACAAAAAGCTTCAACGATTAATGATAAAGGTCACAAGGAGAGATCTCTATGATCACCCCATAGGGGAGATTGTTAGAAATATAGAAAGTGTTGATCATTTATGAGATCTCAACGATCTTACCTTAGGGGGAGATTGTTAGGAATTCAGTTTTTAGTGAAGTGATGATCATTATCGATCTCACGAGCCTTTGTAATAGTTAGACAATTTTATGTATTACTTAGTAAGCTAACCGAGCCAAAACATAGAAAGCCCATGGAAAGCCTGGTTTATCTTTTGTATAAAAGCCCTCTCCACACATGGAGAGGGTGTTGGTTGAATTATTTTTACACACACAATTAAGTATGTTTCTCTCTAAATGTTCTTCCTCCCACTTTCTCTCTCTAACTTTCTCTCTCTAACTTATTCTTCATAGTTTGTGTGAAATCAGGGATCCTACATAGTTTCACTTGCATATAACAGATTATGTTTCATTTAATCACACAACATCAATTAGACCAAACATGAACAATATCGTAACCATGTTCAACAACATTAAATCACACAAAAGCAACAATATTAAAATACCCACGAAACCTAGAGGGGCATCATAGATGGTCTGAGATCTTTCAGAAGAATAACCCTGACATTTCGAGGAATGTCATAGTCATGAGCAAATTGAACCAATTGTTCTTTACTTAAGGTGCACGTTTGGGAAGAGATGACAAATTTGGAATCCATGAAAGATTAGGAAAACAAATAATTACCTTATAGGAGGATGATTTGTAAGTAGAATCCAAGAGGAAGGAAATAGTATATATATAAAGCAGTGGTGATAGTTTACTTTAATAATGAAGGGCGTATCAAATCGGTTCGTACACGTATCCAGGAAGATTGAAGAAATATTTAAAATTTGAATCTTAACTCTGAAGAAAAAAGCACACATTTCTCAAGAAGGACTTTTCCTTATCCTGTCCGTAACTAACTCCTCGTCAAGTGGGAGTAGCATTTAATGTATAAAGCACACGCGTGTAGATCTTTAATACGGTCTTTGAGTAATTTGGTGTTTAAACTTGAAAGCAACGCATCCATAGATGCATACATTACATTCGACTGGGGGGCTTGATGACGTATGATTCGTTGACGGTATACACTTAAAATAACTCAAATGCAAATCTCAACCAAATGCCCTTAACCAAGGCAAAAGATCAAAATCTACACAAAGAGATTAAATATATAAGTAAGAATCAATGATAAAAAGATTCCGGAAGAGATATTCCCGGGTCGTATGTCCCAACGAGGCTGCAATTGAAAGTTATCCTGGTTTGATGAGAAATTGACTGATGGAGAATATATGATATGATGGAAACACTGATATAATTACAACTAAAATTAATAAAATAAAATCTAATTTATTCTACGGGAAACAAATATAGGAAATGGGGATCTTAAAAACTACGGGAAACAAAATTAGTTATAGAGAAATCCTAAAATTAAATTTATACTAAAATACGGGGAACAGAAATAGGTATCGGGAAACCTAAATACTAAAAATTAAGAAAATAAATGCTAAATTAAATTAAAAATCAAAATTAAATCTAATTAGTTAATTTGAAACAATAAAGGTAAAACTAGAACTATAAACGGAGGTCGTATTGAATGTAAAAGAAAAAGACAACGGTAAAACGCACACGGGTAAAAAGGTTAAAACTGAAATTTAGAAAAATTAGCCTATACTAAATTTTTATATTTTTCCTAGACAACTAAATGAACAAAAGAAAATTTTAATAAAAAAGAAAATATTTTTTTATTATTTGTGGATTTTTTATGAAATTATAAAGACTAAAAACTAATGTAAAAATAAGAAATAGAAAAAGACAAAAAATTAAGTTATAATAATTCTGATGAAAAAAAAAATTAAATAAGAAAAAAGTTAAAAATTCTAACAAATATAAAATGCCCAAATTATACTGATTATATAAAAAGCTAATTAATATATTAAATCTAAACCTTATATTATATTAATTAAATATAAATAAAACTAAACTACAAGTTAACCTAAGGGCTAACAGTGAAAAAGGACACCAAGGAAAGGACACAAGGACAAACGGGGTAACAGGCTAACTAACCACAGGGACTAACAGAGGTAACTACAAAAGATAGAATTACACAAATGGTCCCTGAGGTGGACCCCGATTGCAAGGTGGGTCCAACAGCTTATTATGCAAAAGCTATAAAAGCAAAGTTGTAAAGGGGACTTAGGAGAACATTTTTCATAAAAGGAGTATAAGCTGAAATGAACTAAATAAGCTAGAAAAGTGAGCTTTTTGGGCTGACAGAAACTTAATAAGCTTAAAAGCTTATTTGCTTTTTTCTTTGAGGTTTAAGCTAACAAAATAAGCTAAAATCTATGGGGGACAGTTAATAGGCTAGGGGAGTCCTAAATAAGTTAAAGCAAGCTATAATAAGCCTTAAAATAAGCTGTTTAGGAAATAAGCTATGTGACAGTTTATATAAAAAACAGAAAAAGTGCTACTTTAAGCTAGATTTAAGCTAAGCTAAAGAGTGAGTTAAGCTAAGAAAGCTTGGGGATTTAAAGAACTAGTAATAAGCTACAATAAAAAGCTAAAAATTCCTAAGGCTTAATACCTAAATAAGCTAGAAAAGGGGCTGAGATTTAGTGCTCAGCACCAGGGGAGGGTGCAACAGTGAGCTAAAGGAATAAGCCCTAAGTTAAGCTGAAAAAGATATAAGCTAAGCTACACAGTTTAATAAAAAAGGCAGAAAAGGGTACTTTAAGCCTAAGATTAAGCTACTCTAATAAGCAAACTAATTATTTTAAGCTGTTAAACCTAAGAGTGGTACCTATAAGCTATATTAAAAAAGCATAAAAACCTAATGCTTAGTTTCAAATAAGCTAGAAAAAAGGGGCTTAATAGTGTGGTCTAGCACCAGGGGAGGTCAAGAACAGTGGCCAAGGGGCTTTTTTGGCTTATGAAAATAAGCTCATATGAGCTTTTTACTTAAAACCAAATGCAAACAGATTTAAAAGGGATGGAAATGAGCTTAAGCTCATAAGCTTAAAGGCTAAAAAGCTCAATAAGCTGCTGATTTTGGGGCTTAAAAATGGCTATTTTGAAAAACTATGCATGTATACTTTGACTCATATTTGGTCAAACCAAAAGGGACAGAACAAGGGTGTTTCAAAATGGCTAGAAACAACCAAATAAGCACAACCAAAGTGTGCTTAAGCTGCTTATGCAGCTTGAGCACTTAAGCTCACTTTTGCTTATTGGAAAATTGACAGAAACCAAAAGACATTTAAAAACTCATTTTAAAACTAAATTTGGTAATTAAAGTGGCCTAATGAAGCCTACACACTCAGCCAAAGTTGGCTGAGTGAGCTTGACCCATGGCAACAACCATTTGACCCATTTTCATGCTAAACCAAACACTCCCTTATTTTATAAAAAAGCTTTTTAACTGATTTTTTTGTAAAAGAAAGCAGAGATAAGTGATCACAAGTAAGTTTTAATAACTTTTAACACATGTTTAAACAATTTAACAGAATTAAACAGCTTTAAATGATGCTTGAAATTTCAACAATAGCAATTTTCTCAAAAACACTTAACTTTTATTAAAACTGAAAGTATTACAATAAAAACTTGAAAAGAACTGAGTACAATGATTTTAAAACAAACTTAATTAAGATTTTAGCTAAGAAAGTAAAAAACGGGGATGATCTTTCTTTTGCTTGTTCTCTTCTCTTTTATAGCAGCTTAGAGTCTTCACTTGGACTTGGGATGTGTTTGTTGTGAGAGTAGGACACTTCCTAAGCAATCCTAGCCCTTGGTTTGCCCTGTACACCATCTCACCATTAAAGGGGACTTCGGGGTTGAGTGTTTGTGCCAGGGAGAGGGTTATAGGGGCAGGGTAAGGTGGGAAGAGGTGAAGGGTGAGCTGGAAAGGTACTTGGGAGAGTGGTATTGCATGAAAACCGTGGGAAAGGGCTGTTTGTTTTTGGCGGGTACGGGGGGTGGGTTGCAGGGTTTAAAAGAGGAGATTGGGGAAGAGGCAAGAATGCCCCCCCAACTCTCTCTCTCTTGTCATTTCTTTTAAGCCGAAAACAGTTATAAAACAAGTTTGGAAAGTGACGGTTTCGGCCCCTCTGGTTTTATAACAAAAGAAAACAAAGAAAGTTAGGGGTAATTGCAAAACTGGTCCCTGCCGTTTTATAACTAAAAAAAAGGAAATGCCATTTGGCAGTTTTAGTCCTTGTGGTTTATAACTAAAAGAAAAAAAAAGAGTTTTGGCAAATTGCAAATTTGGCCCTTGTGTTTGTATTTTTCTATTTTCTTTATAAAACAACTTTTAAAACTTGGCAACTTTGGCCCCTTTTCTTTATTTTTTTCATTTTTAATTATAAAACAAGTTTTTAAAATTTACATTTTTGGTCCTTGAGTTTTATAAAAAAGATGTTTTGGGCTATTGGGCTTGTATTGGGCTTGGGTTTATGTTATTGGGCTTTGGTTTATGTTATTGGGCTTTGGTTATTGGCTTTTTCAAGCCCAATAAGGTTATGGAGTGGGTTTTGTGTGTACAATGGCTGAGATTGGCTGTTCAAGGGCTAGGATTGGGCCTTCAAAGTCTTTGTCAATTGCACACAAATGGGCTG
>BQNB010071798.1:0-10096 GCA_026074375.1 Tanacetum coccineum
GCATTTCCTTTCCGTTTTGTCCGACTCGAGAACGCAAACAAGATTGTATGATATCCTTTCTTTTCTTTCTCTGCCCCTCTTATTCTTTTCTTTTTCTACCGTCCTAAACTCGAGAACGCAGCGTAAATGTTTTTGGATTTTATAGATTCTCTCATTGTAACATTTCTCAATTTCAGGTCATTTTACGACTCCTATTATTCGTCACTATTTATTTTGGTCCGATACGCGTTTACTTTTAATGTTTACTTTTAAGCAAAATCGTGTAGACTAGAAATGATCAATTAATGTAAAAGGTCATCAAATGAATTAAGGTTTACATCAACCAAGTAAAATATGATTATTAAGAAGATAATTATTAACTTCGCGTATTCTATTTTAATTGGTCACGTAAAAGGGTTTACGTTTCCCAATTAAATATATTTATACACACCCCGGAAATACATAGATTTACCTAGACTCAAACCAATAACCACTTTTAAAACCTTAACACAAAAAATAAATAAATTTTGTGTATACCACCGACTATAGCCGAATTGTGGGACCAAAACTACTAGAAAATCCTTGTGACTTACACTAAGTACATGTACATCTAAGTTTTAATTAAGGTTGTACAATATGTCTGGTATGTGCTTAATTACACATACCATTTTCCATTAAAAACGGACTTAAAAGACTAAAAACGTACCAAAGATACATTGTATTTGTATGTTTTGCATTTGAATTGTCCAGGAGCGGATACTCAAAAAGAAAGCCAAAAACGACCAAACTAAGCACGGGATGGAAAAGACAAAGTCAATCCAAAGCCAAAGTCAGTCAAAGTCAAAAGGCAGCCACATGAAGAAAATACAACTTGAGGGACTAAAACTGCCAAACCTCAAATACAATACTTTCTCATCCCTTTTAACATGATATTATCAATATCTCAACATATATAAAGTTACAACAAAGTTATAAGAGATAAGGGGCCAAAGCTGTTAACCTACCCAAACTTCATTTTTCCCGCCCAACAAAACCCAGGTGCAGAGTAGGGATGTCGTCCCATACCTTCTCCCTGCAAAACACTCAACACCCTAGATAAATCATTTCAACCACTCCTCTATTTCCCCCCCAGCTGTATAAGTGCCATGTTGGCAATCCCTCACCATTCCCAAGTATTTTTGATGGCTGAGATTGACTCCAAAGAAGCTCAAAAGAAATTGAAGGCTGGGATTTGTTTTAGAATCACCTCACACAACAAGCACACTTTGTTTGTGCTCTCACAAAAGAAGCACAGTTGGAAGTCCCAAAGAAGAAGACTTCGGCTATAAATAGAGCCTTTTGTAAGCCTTTGAGGCAACTAGTTTTAGTTAATCTTAGAATACCTTAGCTTAAAATTTTAATATAACTTAGCTTATTTTCAGTTCTTTTTAAAGTCATTTACAGCTTTTACTTTCAGCTTTGTAACACTTTCAAGTTTCAATACAAATTTGAGGTTTTAAGTCAATTTACAATTCCAAGTGTTAAGTTTCTTACTTGTGCTGTTTTGTGTTCAAAAAGCTCTCAATACAGCTTGTTTACAAGCTGCTTTAATTAAGTAAATTTAAAAAGTCAAGTAGTTAAGAGAAAATCACTCTCAAATATACCACAGCTTATTTTATGGATGATAAGCCAGTTCTGGATGGGCTTATGGACACTACTAGCTTATTTTATGCAAGCTAGAGCTTGTAGATTCATTGTTTGACCCTGTTTTGAGCAAGGGTGTTGTAAGTCTCCCTTTTTCTTGTTTTTCTTATTTACTGTAGAACTGCTCACTAGTGCTTATTTGTTACTTATGTTTACTTATTTGTGCTTTATCAGTATGTTTAGTGCTTATCTTGCTTAGTTGTTAGTTTAAAAATAGTTTGTATCACTTTCTTAGTTAGTACTGTTAGTTCATTTGATAAAACTGTTAGTTATGAGTTAATACTGTTAGAATGATTTGGCTTATTTAAGTGCTATTTCTTGATTAAAGTCTGCTCTTAAGTTTTTTTAATTTGTGATTTGATTATCTGTTTTTAATCAGTTTGAAATAAAAATGATTTTTGAAGATTTTAAGGGCTATTTGGAACAAGCAGTACTAACTCCAAGTTAGTACTGCTGGTTCATTTTCTTGGTTTTCAAAGTTAGCAGTACTAACTCAACACTAGCAGTACTAACTCCAAGTTAGTACCGTCAGTTAAAATTGTTAGTACTGTTGGTTCATTTTTGTTTATCAGCTTAATGTTTCTGCTTATTTAAGATTTCCTTAGCTTTTTAGAGTAGATTAAGGCCATTTTCGTTTACTATCTTTAGTAGAGCTTACTTTAGCTTATCTGCCCTTTCATAATAATTCTAAAAGTTTATCAGTTTGTAATTTTTTAGTTTTTTCTCCATTCTAGTTTATTGCAGTTGTTTATTCTTATGTCTAAATGCTTATTAGGGATAGTTAAATATCTATTTTAGCTTATTTGCTTATTTCTTGTTTCATTGTGTTTTAGTAAAGCTAGCAGTACTAACTTATAACTAGCAGTACTAACTTATAACTAGCAGTACTAACTCCAAGTTAGTACCGTTAGTTAACACTGGTAGTACTGTTGTTAGTACTGCTGAGTTTCTCCTGTTTTGCTTATTGTAATTGCTTGCTGAATTTGCTTATTTAGAGTTAGTTTAGCTTATTTGTGTCTTAGTATAAAAGTTTTAAGTGTTCTTGCCATTTCTAGCTTCAAGCCTGCTCTAGCTTATTTTCCTTACTTTTCTTCTCGTGTATTTGCTTATTAGTGTTAGTGCCTAATCATATCCTTGACATATTCAATCATCGATTATCATTTCGTCTTTCGATCTTCCATTCAAGCCTCGTTGAGACATAACGACCCGGAGATACCCTATACTACTTCCGGTTTAATTGGTCTCGCGGATTCTGATCCTTGTTGTGTATTTATATGTATTTATATTTATTGATACATAAAAAGGTGTAAGTTTAAGTGAGTCAGTTACCAAATCCATTGAGCTTATGGATGTTGTTGCTAAGCTTAATGACCCCCCAGTGTAAGTTGATACTCCTGCGAACTTGTGCAGGCATATCCAAACTATACTTTTCCATGCGCACAAGGGTTTTTGAACGGGCTCAATGTGGAAAACTAGAAGAGGGTTGAATAGTTTTAGCGATTAAATTTAAGTATTGAAAATTATAGATCGATTTCATGTGAAGTTGATGATATTGATTGATTTACGAACTATAAACTAACTATTAAAACCAAGTAAAGTAAAGATAAAGATAGAAGAGATAGAACCGTGACACAAGTATTTATAGTGGTTCGACAACAAGGACAACTTCATTGCCCTACTCCACTCCTCGAGTCACCTACTCGAGAGTTCGTATACACTAATCACCAATCTTCTTTATCCGACGGAGAAGCCTCACAACGTCGCTTACACCATTTTTCGATACAAAGCTAAATACCGGTTTCTAACAAAGGTGGAACCAACCAAGATGAAAAGTAAAATGAATGAATGATTTACAAGAATCGACAAGGTGATCTTGGAATGATGGTGGAAACTAGCACCAAAGTGATTTGAGCTTGATCGTCTTGTATGCAATATTAGAAATTTCTTCTAACAAGAGAATTACCTATAAATGATGTATGAAACTAACTAGATCTGAAAACAAGAGAGAGATATCAGATTATAAGAGAGATGTAAGAAGAATAAGTGAGAAATACATGAGAAATGGCTTGCTATTTATAGGCAAAATTTTACACTATTCACCGATTCCCATGATACCTTCCTAGAAGGGTACCAACCAGTGTAAACCAATGGTATCGGACTTTTACTATTCATTGGTTCAGGCGGTACCTTCCTAGAAGTGTACCGGTCAGTGTAATCCAAGGGTACCGGGTGTTTAACAGGTAAATATAAATTTTTGATTACCAAATCTCAAGAAATCTTGTGTAATCTTGTAGGATTTTTTCAAGATATGGAGAGGAGATGATATCACCTATGATGTAAAAATGTAAATAATATTTACATAGCTTAGAAATAAAAGTCTAAGTAAGTATGAGTAATATGTATTGTGCGATGTGTAATATATGAAGTGTTAGAAAGACTATTTGTATCAATCTTACATAATATTATTTTCTACTTCTAATGATTTTATGTTTATTATCGACAAAACGTAAGAGGATCGTAAAATAGAAATAAACACATTACTCTCTACCGACAGTCCCATAAATATATGGGGGCCGCCTAGTACATTAGGGGGCCGCCCGATTTATAAGACCGCCTCCAGAAGAGGTTTTTCGGACTAGATCTTTTGTATCAAATCACCAATTAAGTTTGACGTAATATGAGAAGTGTCGATACTAGATTTACAATAACTAGTGCATATTATATCATTATTTCCACACTCACAATGTTTACTACAAAGATCTACATAACCATGGCTAACACAACATACACAACAATTCACACAATCATAATCACTATGCAAGTGTAAAAGTAAAGCGATAAATGTAAAGACATAAGTAAGGAGAAAGGTAAAAGAAAATGAAAACCAAACACGATAATTTATAGTTGTTCGGTCACGAAGCTCCTATTTGCCCTACTCCACTCCTTGAGTATCCAACTCGTGAGTTACTTCACTAATCAACAAGCTCCCTTTCGGCGAAGAAAACCTTATAACGTTGCTTGCATTACTTTCCGACACTAAGCTAGATGTCGAGTTCTTCTTCGGGGATAACCAAACCCGTTATGTTTTATGGCCCAACATAACAAACCTTGTATTTTATGGCCTAAACACATAAACAGCGTCGCTTACAATATTTTCTGACACTAAGCTAAATGTCGAGTCCTAATCTTAGTTAGAACCAATATACCATTTCACCAATATATTTTAAGGCCTAAAATACTAACCAACCCACAATCAACCCATCCAAATATATACATCATTTAGATATACACATTACTAAAGATTGGAAGACATGGACTCGATCTATATATAACAAATGTTACAAATGGACTAACTAGACTACATAACTTCGGATCTTGAAGATGACCGAAGTTCTTCTCTTGCACTTGAGGAAAAGAGGAAAAGATAGAATATTTGATCACATTTAAACAAGATTAACCAAGTTGAATGATCAAAGATTTAGTGAGATTTAGTGAGATCTAGAGAGAGAAAGAACTGAAATAAAATCGTGCAAAAGGGTTATAAAAATAGTTGGAGGTGACCCACTATTTATAGGAGCTGAAAAACAGTTTGTCAGGAAACGGCGGTCCCAGATATATTAGGGGGCCGCCGAATATTTAAGGGTGCCGCCGGCCTATTTAAGGGACCGCTCTAACAGACGTTCCTGTTTTTATCTTTTTGTGGTGACAAACTTGTCTGGTGAATGTGACACTTGTTTTGGAGGGAAAATGGCTAGATTTGAATTTTGAAATAATTACTACATAAAACATTTCTTTATAATTCAAAAATAATTTGTCTAATTCATTTTTGAGAAATTGTTTTGTTACATTTATAAAAATGTAATGTTTAAGATAAAAACTTATTTCTTTGATCATTCTACAAGTTTAATGTTGTTCGTACATACCTTATGTGATTTACGTCGGGTGCAAACAAATGTCGGTGTTGATGTAGACTTGAGACGTCGAGGGATGTATTGATGTAGACTTGAGACATCGTGAGATGTAGATGCATGTATGCATTGATGATTTGTGATTACGAGTAACTAGCGCACTTTACATTACGTATTACAAGTCATATGTTTGTCATCACCAAAACATAAAGAGACCGTATAGATTAAATATCGTAATACTCGCACTAACAATCTCCCCCTTTTTGATGATGACAAAATATGTAAACTATAACACATAGTAAAGTTTAAAAGTTACTCATTTACACTCTCTTCTCCCTCTATTGTCGAAGCAAAAAGGTATAATGGGGATTATGATTGGAGCATATAATATTGATAAGAAGACATGAGAAGAGGGTACGTGATTCGGGTATATATGTTGGAGGAATGAGAAGAGGATAGGTGCTCCGAGTATATAGGTTTGAGGTATGAGGAGAAGATATGAGAAATAAAGGTGAAGGTGATTGTGTGTTCCTTGGTTAGTTTAGAAAAGGTCATGAGAGATGAGAAGTAGGAAAGAGAAAAAGGTAGATACTTCGAGTGTATAGGATGAAGGAATGAGGAAAAGGTAGGTGATCCAAGTATTAGGTAAGAGGAATGAGAAGACAACATGAGAAATAAGGTTGAGGTGGTTTTGTGTTTCTTGGATGAGGTGAAGTATTTAGAGTATGAATGAACCCTTCATCGTATTTTACAATCCCCGATCCTATATTCCTATAAAGGTGGGCTTGCATCATCCCAGTGAAGTCTTCTATCATCATGGTTTAACCAACTCCTTGTTATTTACCCACACATCTCCTAGCCCCCCTTGTTCATTGCATCCTTATGATAATTACATTCCTTGTATATTGACTTTAAAGGATCCATAAATCAAATAAATTGCCATCGATGCTCAAGAAATTTGATGCAATTTAAATGAGTAGAGAGCTTGCAAGTGCTCCGCTTTGGTGTATGTCCCCCCTTGTTTGGGGCACCAAGGAATCAACATATGTATGTGTGCTACAAAACAAAGTTAGTAGACAAGTGCACATATATATAGCAAGATATTAGCGAGAAACTAGACATGCATTTTAGGTGTTGGTATGACACTTTAAAAGAAAGTTAGAAGCTAGACACATGCAAATATTATTTTAAAAACCACAATCTAAATGATATAATTAAAAGAATCAAGCCATATATTTACGAAGAAAGATTAGACCGACTTTTAATAAACGAGAATGAGATTCGTTTATTGGTTGACACACAAATATTATGAGGATGACCTTTTAAAAGGAGATGAATGACACTTAATATCTTGGTGAGATATGCCAAAATTCATACTTTAAAAGGATAAAAAGAAGATAAGACGAAAATGGAGACAATATGCTCTTGGATGAGAATGAAAAAGAGATTCCATAGAGCCGAACAGTGGGGAAGGATGAGAGAGACTAAAGGAGGAACGTGTTGAAAAGAGGTTGTTAGAAAAGATTGATATATCATTTGCACTAACAATTGATGTGCACGTGATTCTATCGAGACAAAGGTGAAGGATTGGGAATTTAAAGGTTTGTTTAGTGTTATGTTGGTTGATAATGTTGAGGAACAAATGTGAGTATGTGAAATGAGGTGGTGGTTCTTTCAAGGTGGAAGGAATAATGAGAGACTCAACATTATGGTGAATCAATAACACTTGAAGATTGAAAATCTTCTTTATGTTCTTCACTTTCTAGAAAGTGGAAAGTTTTACTAAAGAGTGACTTTTGCATTTCGCAAATTACTTAAATATTTTGGATAAAATAATTAAGTTGTCACGAGATATAGGAGGAATTTTAATAGTAACAAGACTATTAAAAGAGAGAAGAAATGTTTAGAAGTGAGAAGAGACGTTAGAAGCGAGGATACTTGTTAGAAGTGAAAAGGAACGTTTAGAAGTGAGGAGAAATGTCCAAAGTAGAACGACTATTAGAAGTGAGATGACTATCAGAAGTGAGAAGACTATTTGAAAGTGAGAAGAATCGTTTAGAAGTGCAAACACCATTTGAGGTGAGGAAAGAGGTTTACGAGATGTGAGGAGCAAGATTTGTATGTGAGGGAATTTATTGTGTAATGATAGATTATAGGTATATCGATTATAAGGAATGTGTTAGAGAATG
The DNA here is from genome assembly GCA_026074375.1 of Tanacetum coccineum. Taxonomy (NCBI): domain Eukaryota; kingdom Viridiplantae; phylum Streptophyta; class Magnoliopsida; order Asterales; family Asteraceae; genus Tanacetum; species Tanacetum coccineum. The sequence goes on from BQNB010071798.1 coordinate 7,760, forward strand.
AGACGCATTTCATTATGAAATTCTCTTGACAACATAAGCAACAATGCTTATGGGAATTAAGATAAGAGAATGACCCATTGATCTTTAGAGAGATATTGGGCATAGGTTTAGGTGTAGGATAGACGTTAGCTCGTAGTAGCAGAAGAGAGAGGGTGTTCGATTATGGATTTAGAACAGGATCAATGATATCACAAGCCTGCTGCCGGCGGTCCCAGATATATCTGAGGGCCGCCAGAATAGTTCTGGGGGCCGCCGGACCGCCAACAGGAGATGGCTTGGTTTTTGAAGACTTTTGTGAAGGGAGTGACATTTTAATCTTAATTTCACCAATTAAAAATACTTAAAATAATTCGGATGATGTAATTAAGTTGTCACGACACAGAATGGAACACGGACCAGAATCAAAACTAGAAGAAAAGAAGAGAACGATTTATGGAATGTGTTGCATCATTCCTAATTCTTGACGAAGATAATTTAATGATTTATGCTTGAGGGGTAAAGAAAGAATGTCGGCGATGTTATCTTCAGACGCAACCTATTCGAATGGAGATGTTTCCTTTTAGACATTGTCTCGAAGGAAATAATGACGTATCTTAGGTGTGTTTCGTACGTGAAAATAATAATAATAATAATAATAATAATAATAATAATAACAAAGAAAACAAACTAAGATGGAGGTGACCAGCTAGACAATGTCAAGATGGATGGTGATTAACGTACGATAAACTACACACACAAAGTTATGTAGCTCTCCTCGAGCATGGCGAATGTTCATAGAACAATCACACGATGAGGTATATGGTTATCTTAAAGGTGGTAGCGAAAATAGTGGAGGAAAGAGATTAGCCATCTCTATGGTTGAAGTAGCGTGGTTGAGTGAGAAGAAAGAGGTGTGATCGAAAGACAAAGAGTGTTTTCGTCGAAGAGAAAGAATGTTTCATCGAAGAGAAATAATGTTTTCGTTGAAGAGAAAGAATGTTTTCGTCAAAGAGAAATAATGTTTTCGTTGAAGCGAAATGGAGAGCGTTTTAACTAATGTTGTTAAAAGGCTTGAATAGAGATTTTCATATATGACCTTTAACGTTTGCGATTGCAAGTTAAAGATACTTGAATATTTTGGATCAAATATTTAAGTTGTCAAACCTACTTGGAAGGATATTAGATTTGCATCTAACTTTTTCGTGACAAAGAGTGGATTATTTAGAAGAAAGGGAGATGATGATTAAGGAAATGTGTAAAGGAATACTCTAGAAGATTTAAGACCATTTTATGACTCTTTTGAAAATTTAGATTAGTGACGCGGACGCAAAGAAAGATATTCTAGTGTGAGAAAATATATACATAGATGTATAAGACATATATATATAAGCATTCAAGTTTATCTAAACATACATTGACACAATAATCAACAAGATTAATGTGTAAGACTGTATGACATCTAAACCTTATTTGTCATACATCAACCTAACATAGTGTAGGTGCACAATTAACATGTAAGTCATGTAAGATGACACAAACAAAACATGATAATTTTAAATGCAATCATCATGTAAAACATGTTAGCATTTAGCACTTACGAGCATGTGTTATTTAGATAAACTAAGAGATATTTTATCTAAATTGCTAGATAAAGACAAATGCTTTTACAACAAACATGTATTCAATAGCTAAGCAAATACATGTTGAGCATTAAGACAAACATGAAAGCATATAATTGCATTACATGAGAGCACGTTATCATCATGAAACTTCAAGGAACATATGTGAAATGCATGTAGTCTAGATTGACTCAGAGGAAACCTAATTTCTACTTGTTTATTGTGCACTCCTAATAAAATACAAAGTCTATTGATGTAGACTATCATTAGGCATATTTAAAAAGAGCCATTTAATCAAATTAGAGAATGAATATGAGACTATCTATAACACCCTGTGTTTTCAAGTCATTGACGACAGCGATAAATCCACAATGTACCTTTTGTATTGTACGCGTTTGCTTTAAATTGTAATCGTTAGGTTAAATCGCGTACGCCAAAAATTAACGTTCAATGTAAACGGGCTTCAAACAATTAAATGTTTACATCAAACAAGGGTTAAGTAATTATTTTGAGGATAATTATTAACCTTGTTCATGGTATTTTTATTGGTTGCGTAAAGTGATTACGTTTCACAATAAAATGCGTTTAGGCACTCTCGGAACCACCAAAACTTTTCTACGCTTCAACAAATACCCACATTTATACCCAATACTCAAAATTTACAAAAATATATCATATATAACATAAATATGCCGAAATTAGTGCAATGTATGCAAGGTTATACAAGAAAAATGAAAGA
>BQNB010071798.1:12380-32644 GCA_026074375.1 Tanacetum coccineum
GGGATCACATACACAGCAGTGTCCAGTCCATATGAGGACTTATCAGACATAGGATCACCGAGAGCTGATGATCACGAGTTCCTTGAGATACCCTACATGCTAGAGGACCCATACGTAGAGGCCGCTCTTCAGGCCCCACCCTCTCCAGATTATGTGCCTTGCCCGGAGGAGCCAGAGCATGCACCACCTTCGCCAGATTATGTTCCAGGTGCAGAGCATGCTGATGAGGAGATCGTTGTTGAGGACCAGCCGTATGCTGAGGATGCCTCACCCATTGCACAGTCACCTGATTATGTTCCGGAGTCTGATCCTGAGGCACACACGGAGGAGGATGACGATGAGGACCCTGAGGAGGATCCTATCGACTATCCTGCTAATGGAGGAGATGACGGAGATGATGAGATGGACATCGAGGAGGATGAGGACGATGATATGGACATCGAGGCTGATGAGGAGGATGAGGAGGATGAGGATGATGAGATAGATGTTGAGATTGACGAGGAGGCGGAGGAGGAGCACCCAGCTACTGCCCCGTCTGCAGAGGAGACTGAGCCGTTTGAGACTGATGACTCTGCGGCCACACCACTACCTCACTCTGCATATCGTATGACAGTTAGGATTACTAATCCAGAGCCATTACCTGTACCAGCATGGTCTGATTCTGAGGTTGCCAGACTGCTTGCTATATCTTCCCCACCAGCATCACCACTATCTCCATGGTCTTCATCACCACCCTAGATTCCTTTCCCACTATCACCACCCTCACCTGTATTGACAGCACCACCTCTTAGTCCTATTCATTCATTAGGCTATCGAGCTGCCATGATTCGGATGAGAGCTGAGGCTGCAGCTACTTCCTATTCTCTACCATTACCACCACCCTTCATACTCTCCCCTACCAGACCAGGTGCACCACCACCCTTGCCTACATCAGCTCCTACTTCATTCCCACCACTGTTACTACCCTCTGACAGACGTAGGGAGGACAGACCCGAGGTTAACCTACCACCTCAGATGGGGTTAGGTATCGCTCTGGGTCCCAGGTATGAAGTAGGAGAGAGCTCCGCCGCTGCTGCTGCTAGACCAGCTGGAGGTCTTAGGGCAGATTACGGCTTTGTTGCCACTATGGACAAGCAGATTAGGCGTGACCCAGAGAGATATGTTGGATATGGGATCACGGATTCATGGGATGAGATTGTTGAGACCTTACAGAGAGCTCCAGTTAGTACCGATACAGAGTTGGGTGTACACATAAGAGAGTTTGAGTCTATGGTTAGGCGAGATACATATGAGATCTATACAAGGCTAGATGATGAGCAGGGACAGAGACAGCTATTGGCCGGTTGGGTCAATATGTTGTTTAGAGATAGGCGTACTCATGCACATACACGTCATCTCATGGAGACCGAGGCTGGGATGTCTAGAGAGGCTTGGGGATGAGCGATGGATGCGAGCGATCTTGCTCATGGAGAGGTTATTTCACTACGCACCACAGTTCATGCACAGATGTCAGAGATTAGAGAATTACAGTCAGCGGACCGTAAGAGACAAAGAGCGATTTCAGATTTGCTAGAGACAGACCGCGGGAGGCGTGAGGAGATGAGAGAGTTGAGGGCTGCTGATCGCACTCGACAGCAGCAGATTATTTAGACCTTGACTGTTATGCAGACACTATAGAGAGAGATGATTCCACTTCAGGGACTGGTCACCACACTGCAAGGGCAGGTGACAGCCTTACAGGGACAGGTGATGACATTACAGGGGCAGGTTACTGCATTACAGGGACAGCAGGGACCCGCTGGGGGTCCTGCACAGCCGGAGCTGCCAGAGGAGGCTGGTAGCAGTTCTTAGATTAGACTTTGTTATGGCTAGTTGTTTTGTATATAGCCTACTAAGTATTACGGGTTTAATCCCGGCTAGTAAGGCTTTAGGTTATTATGCTTACTTTGTAACCTAAACATTATGATCATTTTGTATCGAAACCAATCATGTATGTTTTCCAGTTATATATGAAATGGTGATGTTATGTCATGTCTATAATCGAATTTGTGGTGAATGAATGTCGATTTGGTTATATCATTGTTGATTACAATTCAGTTGTACATTTCACTGTGTGATGTGATCTCACTTTATTTATCATGGATATGTCATGTCGTGGTTATGATTTTATGAAATCTAACGGATATTGTATTTTCTTATGATTGAAGAAAATGGCACCAAAAAGGGCCACAAGGTCAACGCCGGCCACAACAACAACAGACCCAACAGCAACCACAACCACTCATGTCACTAATGCCCAACTCCAAGCTATGATTAACGAAGGTGTCAGTGCCGCTTTGGCCGCACGTGACGCACCAGAATGGGCACTGATATCCATTCTTCGGAGACGGTGGAAGTCAGGTATCTGAACGCGTTGCCTAGAGAGTGCGACTTCTACCAGATTTCATCGAAGTGCAACACCTTTTGCATATCTCTAAGGGCACCGAGGGAAGTGGTTGAGTTAAACCCAATGGTTTGAAAGAATGGAGACTGTCTTTCGAATAAGCCAACTGCTTCGGTGGAAAAGCCAGACAAAGTTGCTACTGTAACCCTTTTAGAGCAGGGCTCTAACATGGTGGAATTCCCATGTTATGACTGTTACTCCATGATGTATTGCATACTCGATGACTTGGGTAGATCAAAGAAGAAAGATGACTGATAAGTATTGTCACACGAAACAAAATGAAAGAAACTTGAGACTGACATTCATAGAACTTGAAGGTGATAGTACAAATGTGGTAAAATACAATCCAACATTTTCAAGAGCTAGCACTACTGTGTGTTAGAATGTTCCCTGAGGAGGCAGACAAAATTGAAAGGTATGTCGGTGGATTACCCGACATGATCCATGTGAAACATTTGTGGCTATGCAAAAACCAAAGACCATGCAGGAAGCTTTGAAATGGGCCACAGAATTGATGGACAAGAGAGTCAGTACCATTGCAGAGAGATAAGCTGAAAACAAGAGGAAGTCTGAAAACACTTCCCGAAGCAATCAATATCAACAACAACAGCAAAACAAGAGGCAGAACACCGGTAGGGCATACCTTACTGGATCAGGTGATAAGAAACAATACGGGGGATCTAAGACCCCTATGCCTCAAAAGCAATACCACCATGATGGTCCCGTGTGCTCCAAAGTGGCTATAAAAATGTAAACAAATATGGTCACATCGCTCGTGACTGTAGGGGTACGGGAAATATCAACAACAATAACAACCAGAAGGGCACCGGATCGGGTCAGAAACCTACTTGTTTTGAGTGCGGAGCTCAGGGACACTTCAAAAAGGAATGTCCAAGAATGAAGAACAACAAAGGCAACCGTGGTAATCAAGCTGGGAATGATAGGGCTCCAGCGAAGTGTAAGTGGTTGGAAGATGCGGGCAAAACCCAGACAAATGTCATTGCAGGACTTCCTGTCTAAACAACCGTTATGCTTAATATCTTGTTTGAATTACGGGTGCCAGATCGGAAGTATTTGTGTCTACTCGCATTTTAGGCTCCCAAATCTGCATCACACCATAACCATCTAACCTAGATCCTATTATGATGTCGAACTGCTGACAGGAGGAATAATTGGCTAAAACACAATACTGAAGGGTTGCACCATAAACTTCCTTAACCACCAATTCAACATAAACTTAATGCCTGTAGAACTTGGTAGTTTTGATTCTATAATCGTATGGATTGGTTGGCGAAGTACCAAGCGGTCATCATGTGTGCCGAGAAGATTGTTTCGCAATCCTAGGAAAAATAAAATCTTAATCAAAGCACTTGATAGGAACGTACCCAGGGAAATGTGACAACGATTAAACCCCCCATCCCCATTTCGTGCACTAAAACGCAGAAGTACATAGAAAAAGGGTTCCCTATCTTTCTGGCACATATCACTGCAAAAGAAGTTGAAGACAAGTCGGCAGAAGAAGCTGACTTGAGGACGTTGACCAATCGTTTCAAGACTTTTCCTGAAGTATCTCCTAAAGACTTGCAGGCTCTATCCTCCGACTCGACAAGTGGAGTTTCAAATTGATTTGGTACCTGGTGCTGCACCTGTAGCACGGGCACCTTATCGACTGGCGCCTTCCGAAATGAAAGAGTTATCTGAGCAACTGAAAGAGTTATCTGACAAAGGCTTTATAAGGCCTAGTTCCTCGCCCTGGGGAGCTCCGGTCTTGTTTGTCAAGAAGAAGGACGGATCATTCCGGATGTGCATTGATTACCGGGAATTGAATAAACTAACGGTGAAGAACCGTTATCCGCTCCCAAGAATTGATGATTTATTTGATCAGCTCCAAGGGTCGAGTGTCTACTCGAAGATTGACTTAAGGTCAGGTTATCACCAATTGAGGGTTCGAGAAGAAGACATTCCAAAGACTGCCTTCAGAACTCGTTATGGCCATTACGAATTTCAAGTTATGCCGTTTGGTTTGACAAACGCACCTGCCGTATTCATGGACCTTATGAATCGGGTATGCAAACCATATCTGGATAAATTCGTAATTGTCCGTTATTGACGATATTCTGATAATATTCAAGAAACAAGAAAGAGCATGAAGAACATCTTAAGCTAATCTTAGAATTGCTTAAGAAGGAGGAGTTGTATGCCAAGTTTTCCAAATGTGAATTTTGGATTCCTAAGGTACAGTTCCTAGGTCACGTGATCGATAGTGAAGGAATTCATGTGGATCCAGCCAAGATTGAATCCATTAAGGATTGGACATCTCCTAAGTCACCAACGGAGATTCGTCAATTTTTAGGTCTTGCTGGATACTATCGAAGGTTCATTGAAGGGTTTTCAAAGATCGCCAAACCTATGACCAAGCTCACCCAGAAGAAGGTTAAATTTGAATGGGGCTTAAAACCAAGAACACTTTTACAACTGTTGAACAAAAAGTTATGCAATGCCACACGCAATTCCTTGCAATTACCTGAAGGAAGGCGAAGATTCATGCATACTGCGATGCTTCGAAGAAGGGCTTGGGCGCTGTGTTGATGCCAAAGAGAAAAGGGTGATAATCTTATGCATCAACGCCAGTTAAAAAATTCCTGAGAAGAAACTATATACGACTCATGATTTAAACTGGTTGCAGTGGTGGTTCGCTCTCAGATCTGGAGACATTATTTATATGGAACTAAAGTGTAACGGTGTACACGCGATCACAAGAGTTTGCAACGAATTTTAGATCAGAAAGAGGTTGAACATGAGCAACACCGATGGCTAGAAGTTGCTAAGTGATTACATTGGATATTTCGTTATCACCATCCCGGGGAAAAGCAAATGTCGATGCTGATGCCTTTGAGCCAGGAAAGAACGAAACCACCGTTAGATCCGAGCCTTAGTTATGACTATTAGCTTGGATCTCCCTAAACAGATCTTAAATGCTCAGACCGAAGCGCGAAAACCAGATAACATTAAGAATGAAGACGTTGGGGGAATGTTGATTGAGAACGCTAAATTTCCAGAAACAATTAGAGAACAAAAGTTGGAACCACGTGCGGATGGAACCCTGTGCCTTAATGGCAGCTGGTTACCTTGTTATGGCGATTTGCGGACTGTGTAGATCATGCACGAATCCCACAAATCAAAATACTTTATTCATTCCGGGTTCCTAAAAATGTAAAACCAAGACATGAAGAAGCATATATTGTGGCCCAACCTGAAAGCCGAATAGCCACTTATAGTTAACAAGTGAGAGTTTTGAAATGTGCCTAAGGTCAAGCCGAACATCAAAGGCCATCAGGATTGTTGGTACAACCTAAGATACCCGAATGGAAGTGGGACAACATCACTATGGATTTCATCACAAAGCTTCCTAAGACGTCTCAAGGCTATGACACAATTTGGGTGATCGTTGACCGACTCACTAATCTGCTGCGATCTTCACACCAATGAGAGAGACCGATCCTTTAGATAAACTTGCAAGATTGTACCTAAAGGAGGTGGTCACGAGACATGGAATACCCGTCTCAATCATTTCTGATCGTGACCAGAGATTCGCATCAAATTTCTGGAGGTCACTTCAGAACGCTTTGGGTACTAATTTTAGAATGAGTACTACATAACCATCCACAAACAGACGGCAAGTGCTGAGGACCATTCAAACCTCGAGATATGCTGCTGCTTGTTGCGATGGACTTTGGAAAGGGGTTTTGGGTAACCATTGCCATTCGTCAAGTTCTCATATAACAATAGCTACAATCCAGCATCAAAGCCCGCACCATTCGAAAGCACTTTAATGGTCGAGAAGTGTCGTTCACCATATGTTTGGTTGGACCTGAAGTTGAGAAGCTCAAATACACGTCCCAGAACTAATTCAAGAAACCACTGATAAAATCATCCAGATCAAGCAAAGGATGCAAGCCGCTCGTGATCGACAAAAGAGTTATGCTGACTTGAAGCGTAAACCAATGGAATTCCAAGTCGGGGATAAAGTTATGCTTAAAGTTTCGCCTTGGAAAGGGGTCGTACGTTTTGGCAAACGGGGGAAGTTAAACCCTAGGTATGTTGGACCTTTTAAGGTGATAGAAAGGGTTAGAGAAGTTGCTTACAAGCTTGAACTTCCAGAAGAATTGATAGAGTTTTATAATACTTTCCAATGTATCTAATCTGAATAGAAAGTGTCATGGGCCGACGAAACCGTAGCCCGTTCCGTTGGATGGACTTAATTTGGACGACAAACTCCATTTTGTTGAGGAACCGGTAGAAATAGTGGGCCGTGAAGTTAAACGGTTGAAGCGAAGTCAGATCCCATTAGTCAAAGTTCGATGGAACTCCAAGAGAGGTCCTGAGTTCACGTGGGAGCGTGAAGACCAATTCAAGAAGAAATACTCCACGACCTCTTACCAAACCACACCTCGCTAAGTGCTGCAATCGTGAGCCTTGAGACAAGGCCGTTTAAAACGGGGGGAAGTCTATAAACACCCTGTAGTTTTTCCCAGTCATTGACGACGTCATAAAAATACTATTTTATTTTTTAGTGTTGTACGCATTTGCTTGTGATTTCATGAATTAAGTTTAAATCGCGTAAGCTAAAAATTAGCGTTCAATGTAAACGGGCATCAAACAATTAAATGTTTACATCAAGTAAGGGTTAAGTAATTATTTTGAGGATAATTATTAACTTTGTTCATTTTATTTTTATCGGATACGTAAAGTGTATACGTTTCGCGATAAATTGCGTTTAGGCACTCCCGGAACCACCAAAACTTTTCTACGCTTCAACAAATACCCACTTTTATACCCAATACATAAAAATTACAAAATATATCATCTACATCTTATGTATGCCGAAATTTTGACCATTTATACAAAGTTATATATGGAAAACTCTTCCATTTAGTCAGATGGTACTTCCACTTGGCTCATTTAATACCACCATACCTTGTTTTCTTTGACTAATGACCATGACCATGACCATCCCTAGGACCATACCATGTTCCTTTGAATGTTTCCTTGACTCTTGACCTTTGAAAGTATTATATACATGCATTGCTAGTAAGAGAACTCATACATATAAACACTTAACTAGAAAATCAAACAAAACCTCCTTTTTCCTCTCTATATGCTACGGCATCAAGCAAGCACTCTACCAAATCCATAGCAATTTTTCTACAACCCATACACTCCTATACACATCCATTCTAAGGTATTCTAAGGTAATCCCAAGCATTGGCTAAGCTTTTCTAAGTATTACTCAAGAAAAAGGAGCCTAGGGAATTGTGTATAAGTAATCAAGGGTTTTATTTTGTGCAACTTTGGTTTGTGGCCTAAACAAGGGTTTAGCACTAGCTTATCATCATCATCATACATCATAAGGTCTATTTGAACTCTTTATGTTCTTTATAATTTTCATTTTTATGCATATGATTATTCTATTTAACATATACAACACCATTAGGAATCATTAACATGTAAAGAGAAGTTTTTATTTGTTGTCATCATAATGTACACATTTATATATCCTATGATGTTATTAACATCATGTTAAAATGGTCACACAAGTGATTTACACTCTTGGTTAAACATGAAAATGATTATGTATTAATTAGGGTTTTCATAGTTTCATGATATGTTTTAAGTTAAAGAAATACATAAGACAAGTTAAGATTAATTATGGACACATATTAATGTTACTTGAACACTAAAATAAAGTTATCTTGGAAGAAATACACTTGTACACACTTGGTTATGTATAAAAATGATTATGGACAAAACTAGTAAATTAAGGTTACTTAAGTAAAGTTATAGTTTTAAAGTGTGATAATGGATTTGTTAACATGGGTAACTTGGACATATGAGGACTATTATGGACACATGGACTCCAATATATAAATGATATATAACATATATGATATATAAGACTTGTGGTAAAATACAAAAGTAGAAAAGTATGAAAACAAGGATATAAATGGACTTAACAAACTCAATCAAACATTCTGTCCAAATTCGTGGATAAAACATATTTATTTTATGTTTTTATAAGATAATACATTTCACGACGATTCCGAAAAGGTAAGAATCTTGTTAAACGGATTAATAACGAAAAAGTTACGTTAAAAAACATTATAACGTTAATAAAAACGGAGTCGTAAACTGAATGTTTATAAAAACATTTTTATAAAAATTAAATAAACAGCAAGGTTTGATATTTTTAACAAATACCACAATATTTTTTAGATTGCCAAAATGAATAAGTAAATCGTATTTTTCCAATTAATAACAGAACGAGTTATGAATTTCGCGAGTTTTACGACGACAATTAATACTTTATAAAACTATTTTATAAAAGTTTACTATTCATATGACAGAAAAGTTATATTTTTTTGTAAACCTCCCTAAAAATATAAGAACTTTCCAAATACGAAGACACGTCCTCAAAAGAAATCGTTAAAACGGAGCAATAACGAGATAAAATACGACATTATACGGTTTAACGACGACAAATCAACTTAAATACAATTTAACGTCTGATGTGAACATAAAAGTTACTGTTCACACAAGGTCAAAATACAGAGGAAAATGATCAAAATTATGATAACCCTCGTCTTAATTTACGAAAAGTAATGGGCAATAAGAAAACGCGAGAATCGGGCTTAAAACGCGAAGTTTGCGCCATTTTACTAAAACGGTAATTAAAAACCGTTTTAAACTTATTAAAACACAATTTTACCAAAACCATTAGTGGGTGATTAGCTATTAGAATATTATTGGTTATCAAAGTACTATATTACTAGGGAGTTTACATAATGAGCCCTTCGGAATGGCGTATCGGACGAGTTGTGGATTTAACGATTTTAAAGTGTCCTACCTCCTCGTCACGTCACGTCATGACCTCTTTTCTAAATTATGAATAGTCCGAAAACGATCGACGATGTAACACTATAGGATTACATTCAATGGTTATCAATTTAGGTACACGGTACTTATACGACCTATGATATTTAGGTTGCATTCGAATCTTTTTACGTGACGCTTTTTATCTGCGATATTTGGATTATCAGAAACTCAAGGGTGAATCATAGCCCCACGTTTTTACAGCTTTTGTTTTTACAAAGTTTTAGGGTAAAAAAACATGCAATGCTTTACCAACCTGGACCAACAACTGGTTAAGTTTCACATTATGATTACGTGTTGCTAAGTAGCGGATAACCCCCTTATAAGAGCCATTATCCATGAACCAAGCAAGGGGGGGGGGGGGGGGGGGGGGGGGGGGGGGGGGGGGGGGTGGGTGTTAGTTTTAACGAGCGCGAATGTTATAAGTAGATCTATTGGTTTGTACAACCCCGTTCGGGTGATAGCTTATCACTGGACAAACGCACGTATACCATTCGAATTATAGGATGTTGCGGTTAAAAAACTCACCAACCGGCAATGTAGCCATTAATAATTTGGTATCCATACACGTCAAGCTTCATGTCCATGAGCCTTTAAGCAAACGTAAGTACATTTATATGATGTTCTGCATTTGTTTCATTAATCATACACCTAGGAAATCTTGTGGCTCCTACAATATATGATTAACAAACCTATGAATCCACCAACATTATTGTTGACGTTTAAAAAAGCAATGTTTTTTTCAGGGGATCAGTAAAGCAAAGAGGTACAAAGATACATGGTGGTTTTGATTGTGGATATCATGAATAAAGATTTTGTCACAATACTTTTGTATAACTACGGGCTAGAAATCTTTTACTTTATTTTTTTTTGAACAAGTGAACAAGTTAAGCTTCGGCTTTTGTAACAATTACTTTGTTAAATCCATGGATCGTGTTTCCAAACGACTTTTGTCCGTAATCTAAATATATATTTCTTTGTTATTGATCTGAGAAGTAACACGCCCCGGACCCTTATTCCACTGCGACCCAATTTGGGGGTGTTACACCTTGGCTTATTTTTGTTAGATTTGCTTAATGGGTGTAGTAGCTTATTTGTTTTAGCTTTTCTTTGATTTTCATTTGCTTATTTGTCAAGAAAAAGCCCAACAGTTAGCTTATTTTGCCCTTAGTGTAAAAAAACCAAGTTCTGTCACATTTTGTTTGGCTTATAGCTGGCTTATTTGTAAGTTTTACAAAAAAGTTATTTTTATAAAAGTTGGTCAATTTATTATTTAGTAGTGTTTATATGTGTGTAAAAGATTTTTTTTTTAAAAATAATTTGCAAAAAGGGAGGCCAAGGATTCGAACCCTAGACCTCCCTTTTAACACATAGTCGTCCCACACTCTCACACACTTAACCAACGGCACCAGTAGGGCTTTCTGTTAGCCCTACTCACCTTTTATTTCTTATATTCCATTTTAGCCAATTAAGCTATACCACCATTTGTAGCTTTTATTTTTTGGCTTATTTTTTAACAGCCATTTTTTCAAAAGCTCTTATTTTTTTGCATCCAGCATAGCTTAAACTACTTTTCTGCATTTTTTCATATTTTTCCCAATTTATTTAGTATTTTTTTTTATCATTTTTTCTTTTTAAAACTGTTTTTAATTCATAAAAAATAATTAAAAAGTCAAAAAAATTAGAATTCTTTTTTAAAAAATTTTCTTTTATCATTTAGCACTTAGGAAAATTAAATTTGCTTTTGTAGGGTCAAAATTTCATAATTTCGTCTTTTAAAGAACGGGTTTGGATCTCGTTCTCGTTTTTAGGTTTAAATTCACTATTTACTTTCGTTTTTAGGTTTTCTTTACTCGTTTTTGCATTTTAATAGTAGAAATAGAAATCCCAAATCAAATATTGAACCATTCAATCACGCGTCCCACAAACGTAATCTGATTTTCAATTCACACCTCGTTGGGAAACGACCCGGGGGATTTTTGATTTTCCTTTGGTCAAAAGGAATTTTTTGAGTCTTTCGGAATACGTATAATATAATTGAATTATAATTATTGATTATTATTATATATTTATATATTTATATTATATTTATATATAGTAAGAAATCTTTGGTTATCAGTGAGCTAAAAATCAAGGTAAACGAATTGTCAAAGGTTGTGAGTAATGTTTTGATTCAAAAAAACAAAGTTAAAGGAGTGAAAACTAGGGGAGAAAAGATGACGTCTGAAGCCATCCGTAGTAAAGAAATTAATGAAACTGGAATCACCAAGAATGAAACTCCTAGATTTCATCAAGATGTGCAGGAAAAACCACATGATGATGATGTGGAAAATAAATCTTCAAGTATTCCTGAAAGAACTACTAAACCATTAGAAAAATCACAACATTCATCTATTCCTTTCCCGAACCGGGTGAGAAACGAAGAAGCACTGCAACGAAATTTTTTAAAGAATCTGAAACAACTCGATATTAGTATTCCTTTTATCAAAGCACTATTGCAAATACAAAAATACGCTAAATATCTGAAGAGTTTACAGACGAATAAATCAAGACTTGAAGAAGCTTGTACGAAGACAATGAACGAAAGGTGCTTAGCTGTCTTGCTCAACGAACTGCCATTAAAAGAAAAAGACCCAACGAGTTTCACTATCCCTTGTCAAGTATTAGAGAAACAAAAGGAAGCAGAAAACTTGGCCGCAGATCACTCATCTAGGTTAGAGAATCCGCATATGAAGGGGTTAACTAAGAGGGAAATTGCAGATAAATTCTCCGATGAGCATTTAATGGTGCTAAAATCCAAGTTTAAAGACGATGAACCATGGTATGCGGATTTTATTAATTATATTGTTGGAAAGGTTGTTCCCCTAAATTTTGAAAAAAAAAGAGATTTTTCTCGCAATTCAAGACTTACTTCTGGGAGGAACCTTATGCATTTAAACTATGCGTGGAAAATATAATGAGAAGATGTGTGGCTGGAAGCAAAACCCTTAAAATTCTGGCACATTGTAATTCGGGACCTACAGGTGGGCATCATAGTGCTAATATTACCTCAAAGAAGGTTTACGAGTCTGGATTTTATAGGCTTAGTGTCTTTAGGATGTTAATGAGTACGTAAGATGATGTGATGCATGTCAAAGATCAGGAAACATATCTTCAAGGAACGAAATGCCTCAAAATAACATTCATGTATGCAAAGTCATTGATGTTTGGGGATTAGATTTTATGGGACCATTTCCCTAATCTAGAGGTAATAAATACATATCAGTAGCTGTCGATTATGTGTCCAAATGGGTCGAAGCTCAAGTATTACCTACGAATGACGCACGTGTTGTGGTTAAGTTTTTAAGAAGTTTATTTGCTAGGTTTAGAGTTCCTAAAGCTTTAATTAGTGATATAGGGACACATTTTTTTAATTCACATCTTGAAAAAACTTTACATAGATATGGTATGACTCACAAATTATCCAGGGCATATCACCCTCAATCTAATGGACAGACTAAAGTTACTAATAGGGCTATTAAGTGCATCCTAGAGAGATAAGTGGTGTACAATCCTAAAGATTGGTCGGAAAAACTTAGTGATGCATTATGGGCATTTAGGACGGCCTATAAAACACCGACAGGGTGTACACCTTTTAGATTAGTTTATGGGAAAGCATGCCATTTACCCGTAGAGATCAAGCATAAGGCACATTGGGCATTAAAACAATGTAATATGGATTTAACGCTTGCTAGTGAAAGTCGTCTTATGCAGCTTAATGAGTTAGCCGAATTGAGAGATGGTACTTATAAGAATACTAGAATTTACAAAGAACGGACCAAGAAATGGCATGATTCTAGACTTCATGGTGATAAAGATTTTAAGGTAGGCGACAAGGTGATACTTTATAATTCTCGTTTGAAGATGTACCCTGGAAAACTTAAATCAAAATGGAGCGGTCCAAACATTATTAAAACAATGTATCCACATGGGCTACAGAAATTACTGACAAGGACGTGTTTAGCTTCAAAGTCAATGGGCAATGATTGAAAAAATATTTTGAAGGTGACATTGACAAGGAGGATGATGAGGTTATAAAGTTGGAGAATGACGCAACGAGACTGAAGGGAGTCTAACTTAAAGACTCTCAAAAAAATAAAAGTGTTTGCCGAGAGACAACCTGGAATGTTATTTAATTTTATCATGTGTGTCTTCCTAAACATCAATACGGCGTATCCGCTCCAACCATAACGGCTATTGGATTTGTCTAGACAATCATCAGTCGTTTTACTTATTTTATGCACTTTTTAAAAAAAACATTATTGTCAGTTCTCGCCATACGCTATTCCATGCACAGGAATACGCGTATTCATAGAACTGACCCGTAATTTAGATACTATTTAACAAGGTTTCGCAATACGGCGTAAATTCTAATTTAAATGGATACGGCTTAACGATCTCCTATACAGTTTTGTTTAGTTATAGTTTTTAAATTAACCGTAGGTAACCAAGAATAGGAATGAAACTGGTTTTTCCTATGGCTTTTATTACAGTACCTACTCGTGAATGAAATAATCAACGAATATTGGGGAGAATTCAACAAATCTGGAAGATCTTGAAGTGTTGGAGTCTTAAAACCTTCAAAGGCAGCTGTTCACACGACTTCTTGCTCAAGTAAAAACTACAATGAGAATCACTACCGAGCAAATATCAGGGGACTCTCCTATTAGTTTCAGGAGTTTCTATAACTTAGTGTTGCTACTTATACAAGATTACTATTGCCAGTTTCCTACTTAGTGGCTGGCTGATGAAGAATGCAATAGATTCAAGAAATTAGGACTAAGTAAGTAGTACTCGTTTAGTTATAAATAGTTATATTGCTAAGTACACTGTTAGTACTATTAGAAGCCAGTATAGTTAATTGTTGTAAGTAGTAAGTATAGTACTGCTAGTTAGTATCTGTTAGAGAGATATGCATGTAGTTTATTATAGGAATAGATAATGCATATCCATTTCACAACGTTTTTGTAAAGCCATTGGGGTTTAGTCCTCTGGGTGTATAAAAGGAACCCTACGGAATTAGTTAGAGAGAAGTTTCATACATAAGTTTCACCAATATATAGTTAGTAATCTGTAATCTTGCAGATTAATAGTAATCAAAGTTCTATTTTATTCATTGTTCTTCTTAGCAATATAAGTTAGTTTCCGCATAACTTATATTGTTCATAGTCATTGTTTCTCTTGTAGTTTGTTTGGATCTATCCAGATAGGCTACCACCCTTAACAGGCTAGAAAGATCTATTCAGATTGGGATCAACAAGTGGTATCAGAGCTTGTTAAGAAACTCTGAGTAAGAAGACCCAAAACACATCAGTTATAAACTTTTACCTTTCAGATCTATTCAATGGCCGGATCAGATGATAAAATTCCACCACCACCACCACAAACACCAACACCAACACAACAAGCCCCTCACACTGTGTCAACCATTAAACTCCCTATTCTAAAAAAGGATGAGTATGACATTTGGGCCATGAAAATGGAACATTACTTGAGCCATATAGACTATCCTATATGGGAAGTTATAAAAAAGGAAATGGTCATGTAAGTGTTTCAACAGATACATATGGAGTAATAAAGGTTATGCCTCCTAAAACCGCTGAAGAAATTTTAGCCAGAGAAAGATAAAGAAAGGCAATGACCACCTTGCTTATGGCTTTACAAGAAGACCATTTGGCAAAATTTCACAAGATGACTGATGCTAAAGATATGTGGGATGCTATCAAATCCAGATTTGGTGGCAATGATGAATCAAAGAAGATGCAGAAATACATTTAAAGCAATAGTTTGAAGGCTTTTATGTATCCAACTCAGAAGGATTGCACAAAGGTTATGACATGTTTCAAAGTCTTCTAAGTAAACTTGAGATTCATGGTGCAAGTGTCTCCACTGAAGATGTCAATCAAAAGTTCCTTAGGTCTTTACCTTCTTCCTGGTCCCAAGTATCCTTAGTCACGAGGACCAAGCTAGGAGTGGATAATCTTAGTATTGATAATCTCTATAACAATCTTAGCGTCTTTGAGTCTGATATTAAAGGCTCTACTAGATCATCTTCTATTGCAAAGAATTTCGCCTTTGTTTCTTCTGAAAGCACTAGCAGTACTAATGATGTTAGTACTGCTAATAGGGTTTCTACTTCTTTTGGCTACAACTCACAAAGGGAAAACTCTTCATCATACACTGATGAAATCATGTACTCATTCTTTGCTAATCAATCCAGTGGTCCACATTTGGATCATGAAGATCTGGAGCTTGATGAGTTTTATTTAGAAGAGATAGACTTGAAATGGCAAGTGGCCATGATTTCCATGAGATTAAAGAAGTTCTACAAGAAGACAGGGAGAAAGCTGCATTTTAATGCCAAGGAACCAGTTGGATTTGACAAGACCAAAAGTCGAATGCTACAATTGTCACAAGAAAGGGAATTTTGCTAGAGAGTGCAGAACAAAAGGGAACACTAGATATAAATAAAAGGCAATGGGAAGAGAACCTGAAAACACGGAGGAACCTAAAGCTTTGGTAACTCTTGATGGGGAAGGTGTTGATTGGACTGATCATGCAGAGGATGAACAAGAGAACTTTGCTTTGATGCTTACAGCAATTCAGGCCAACACTGAGGTAACATCTTGTTCTAAAGAATGTGTGGAATCTTTATGCAAAACCGAACTCCCTTATAAAAAGATTGTATATGATTCTACTAACCAAGGGAACACTTGGTGATGCGAGGTCTAATACGAAATTCCCAATAAGGCACCTATATACACAAGCTTCTTAAAAAAAAATGTAGAGAGGCCTCCAAATTAAGGCTTGTACAATCCCATCTTCAGAAAAATACAACGTTATGGACTATTAGGAGAAAGATTAGAATCTCATAAATGAAAATTCATGTTATGATGATAAAGACATATGGTGCTTTATACATATCAAGACGACACTACTTAGCAAAAAGCCTGTACCAGCCCCCGCCCGCCATCACCAACCACCCCCCCACCTAGCGCACTATAACCCCCGTTCACATTTCTCCCCGGCCAACTGACCCAATCCAGGCACCACATCCACCGTCAGCGAGTCCCCGGAGCCCCCACCGCCCATTGTTGTGTACTGAGGCGCACCCGATACCCAGCCAGTAAGCCGCGAACCTAAGCTCAAGCCCCAGCCGATAAATACCCTATTCAAAGTGTATTGATTCGTCAGGATTTCGTTTCAAAAGTGCTGAGAAGTGCGCTCAGTTACCTAGGTGCATGCATAGAATAGCTAATGTTGAACGCGCAAGTCTCCTGCCAAGAAATTGACAACCTCCTGTTGTGGATTTCCTGTCAAGATTTGCTCCAGCATAGTCACTATCTGAGTAGGATTCCAGGTCAAATGAGGACACTCTAGGATACCAAAGACCCAGTTTGGGTTTGCCCTTTAGATACCTAAAAATTCTCTTGACAGCACTTAGATGGGAGGACTTTGGAGTGACCTGAAACCTAGAACAAGCACAGACTGCAAACATAATATCAGGCCTAGAAGCAGTCAAGTACATTAAAGAACCAATCATGGACCTATAAAGATGGACATCCACATCACTGGCTTCCTCATCCTTGACTAAAGGCTTCTGAGTCTCAATAGGTGTACTAGCAGTCTTAACATTTGCAAAGTCAAACTTCTTCAGGATTTCTGCAACATATTTATCCTGACTTATAAAGATACCATCTGCTTTCTGTTTGACTTGTAATCCAAGAAAGAAAGTGAGCTCTCCCATTGAACTCATCTGAAATCTACTCTTCATTAATGCCTCAAATTCATCACACCAAGATTTCTTTGTAGATCCAAAGATGATATCATCCACATAAACTTGAACTAGTATGATATCATGTTTGTCCTTCTTTATGAAGAGAGTTTTGTTGATGGTTCCTCTTTTGTATCCATTCTTCAACAAGAAAGTAGATAAAGTAGCATACCAGGCTCTGGGAGCTTGATGTAACCCATAGAGAGCTTTTACCACTTTGTAGACCTTCTGAGGATATTTAGGATCTAGAAAACCTGGTGGTTGAGACACATATACCTCCTCATCAATTTTGCCATAAAGGAAGGCACTTTTCACATCCATTTGATAGACTATGAAGCCCATGTAAGAGGCAAAGGCTAAAAAGATCCTAATGGCTTCAATCCTGGCCACAGGAGCAAAAACCTCATCATAGTCTATACCTTCCTCTTGCCTATGTCCCTGAGCAACTAACCTTGCTTTATTTCTGACAACAACTCCTCTCTCATCCTTCTTATTTCGATAAACCCACTTTGTGCCAATAGCCTTCTTCCCATAAGGCAAATCTACAAGTATCCAAACTTTCTGTATCTTGAACTGCAGCAATTCTTCTTGCATAGCATCAACCCAACTTTCATCTTCAAGTGCTTCTGAAATCTTCTTGGGTTCATTTTGAGACAAGAAACAAGCAAATAAACAATGCTGGAAGTCCTTATGATTATTTCTCCTTTGCTTTTGAACATAGCTAACAAAAGCATGGGCTCCAGAACTTTTATTCACTTTGCTTCTTGTTTGAACTGCTGAGGTTGGATCTCCAAGAATAAGAGCTGAAGGATGAGAAGAGATAATCCTTGATGTGGGAATAGGACTAACATTCACAACAGTTTCCAAATTTGTGAAATCAGCCACTGCACCCTCATCATCATAAGATGAATTAGTAAAAATACCCTCAGTAGAATTTTGATAAATGTCCTCAAGTGGAGGTATTTCTGAATCATCTTGTTCAGGATTGGTTGGATCAGAGAGAGATAGTCCATCATGAGGACTGGCAGTACTAACTGGTGTGCTAACAGTATTAACTAGGTTAGTACTGCTAGCTTTAGCTGGTGTGCTAACAGTACTAAAAATGTTAGTACTGCTAGCCTTAGCAGCTCCTGCTTGTATAATCAAATTCTCAGTTGCTTGTGCAAACTCCTTCCTGAGAGCTTCAGCTGCCTCATTAGCATCCTTTTCTTGCCTCTTAAGTCTTTCCAGGTCATCCAAAAAGACTTGTTCTTCCTCTCTTGGACCTTCTCTCTTTTCATCTGTCTTTAAATCAGGAGTGATTGTTGAAGAATAAGAAGACCATATTGGCAGTACAAAAAGATTTTTCAAAATGACCACACCTGTGTTGCTTGTCAGAAAGGAAAGCAACACAAGGCCTCCTGTAAGGCCAAAGTAGTGAGCTCTATTAGTCAGCCCTTACAGCTTTTACATATGGACTTATTTGGACCCACATCTGTAAGGAGCATAAACCATAAGACTTATTGCCTTGTTATCACTGATGATTTTAGCAGGTTTAGTTGGGTGTTCTTTTTAAGAACTAAGGATGAAACTAGTGGAATCCTTAAGGACTTTATAAGACAAATTGAGAACCAATTAAATCAAAAGGTTAAAACTATTAGATGTGATAATGGTACAGAATTCAAGAACAGGGACATTATTGAATTCTGTGGGTCAAAAGGGATCAAGAGGGAATACAGTAATGCCAGAACTCCACAACAAAATGGAGTTGCTGAGAGGAAGAACAGGACCCTAATTGAGGCTGCTAGAACAATGCTAGCAGATTCATTTTTACCTAACACTTTTTGGGCTGAAGCAGTTAGTACTACTTGCTATGTCCTTAATAGGGTGTTAGTGACCAAGCCTCAAAACAAGACACCTTATGAACTTATAACTGGTAAAATACCAATCATAAGCTATATAAGACCTTTTGGGTGCCATGTGACTATCTTGAATACCATTGACCACCTGGGCAAGTTTGAGGAAAAGTCTGATGAAGGGTTTTTAGTTGGGTATTCTCTAAATAGCAAGGCTTTTAGGGTATACAACTTAGAAACCAAAAGGGTTGAAGAAAACCTGCATATAAACTTTTTAGAAAAGTAACCTAATGTTGCAGGGAAAGGACCTAATTGGCTGTTTTGTCTTGATTATTTAACTGATTCAATGAACTATCAACCTGTTATTGTAGAAAATAAAGCTAACAAAACTGCAGGTCCAAAAGAAGCTAATCATAGTGCAGGTACACAAGATAATATTGATGCAGGAAACTCTGAAATGGAAACTGAACCTGCTAAAAAATACTTTGTACTACCAGTATGGTCTTCTTTTACTTCAACAGTCAAGAGCTCAGAAGCAAAGAATGGAGATGTAAAGCCTAATGGGGATACTGGTCCAAAGACAAATGAGGAGCCAAAAGATCAAGAGGATCAAGCCTTTTTGGAGGAGCTTGAAAGGCTTAAAAGACAAGAAAAAGAGGCTAATGATGCAACTAAAGTTTTTAGTGCTAACAGTACTAGCACAGTTAATACTGTTAGCACACTAATTAGTACTGCCAGTCCCTCAAATGTTTTTAGTGCTGGTGGACCTGATCTAAACAACAATGACCAAGATGATTCTCAAATACATGCTCTTGAGGATATTTATGACAATCCAAGTGATGGGATTTTTACTAATGCATCTTATGATAATGAGGGTGTAGTGGCTGACTTCACTAATTTAGAAACCACTATGAATGTTAGTCCTATTCCCACATCAAGGATACACACCATTCATCCTACAACTCAAATTCTTAGAGATCCAACCTCAGCAGTTTAGACAAGGAGCAAAGTACACAAAAGTTCTGGAGCTCATGCTTTTGTTAGCTATATTCAAAAGCAGAGAAGAAATAATTACAAGGATTTCCAACACCGTTTGTTTGCTTACTTCCTTTCTCAGATTGAACCCAAGAAGATATCTCAAGCTCTTAAAGATGAAAGTTGGGTTAATGCTATGCAAGAAGAGCTGCTGCAATTCAAGATTCAGAAAGTTTGGATTCTAGTTGATTTGCCTTTTGGAAAGAGG